>JAHKKF010492465.1:0-24248 GCA_019740295.1 Labeo calbasu
CAAATAAATGCAGCCTTGATGAGCATAAGAGACTTCTTTAAAGACTATTACAAGTCTTACTGACCCCAAACTTTTGAACGGTAGTGTATATATACAAAGCACAAATATTTGTAAAGTTAAACTTTTTTTATCATCACCTCCATGACTCCATCCAGAATCCGTCCGAGCACATCTCTCCTCTTCATCTTGGCTCTCTCCATGACCTCTAACTTCACGATAACCGCGTCAATCTTTGACACAATGCTGCCGATGGAGTGCTCCATGCGGTCCACTCGCCGCACAAGCCTGATGGGACACATGAAGCACAAAGTATTTTTAATTTAGAGGTCTAACGTTCAATGTATTGTGAAAACTTATTGAGTGACAGGTTTTGTGATGTTTACACTTGGAACTCCTCATATGACACGCCCCCTGAGCTGCTGCCACGGCGACGAGAGCTGTGTCCACTGTCCTCATCATCGTCCTCCTCTGAGTCATCCTGGCTACGCGAAAAGCTCCGCCCACTCACTGGCCTGGGCAGCGAACTGTGCTCCAGATCCAAGTCCTCCTGGCGAGTGTTCAAGAGATACTAAGCATCTTGGTTGTTTATTTTACATGTTTTTACTGTGTTGTTGATTTTTTTTGTTTGTTTGAAGCTCTGAAGGTCATGGGTTCGATTCCCAAGGAAAACAAGAACTACAGTTGAGGTCAGAAGTTAACATGCACCTTGCAGAATCTGCAAAAGGTTAATAATCTTACTAAAATAAGAGGGATCTTACAAAATGCTGTTGTGTCATTTTTTATTTAGTACCGACCTGAGTAAGATATTTCACATAAAAGACATTTACATATAGTCCACAAGACAAAATAAGTTGAATTTATAAAAATGACCCCGTTCAAAAGTTTACATACACTTGATTCTTAATACTATGTTGTTACCTGAATGATCAACACCTGTGTTTTGTTTTGTTTAGTGATAGTTGTTCATGAGTCCCTTGTTTGTCCTGAACAGTGAAACTTCCTGCTGTTCTTCAGAAAAATCCTACAGGTCCCACAAATTCTTTGGTTTTTCAGCATTTTTCTGTATTTGAACCCTTTCCAACAATGACTGTATGATTTTGAGATTCATCTTGTCACACTGAGGGACTCATACGCAACTATTACAGAAGGTTCAAATGCTCACTTATGCTTCAGAAGGCAAAACAATGCATTAAGAGCCGGGGTATACAAACTTGTTGAATTTGAATATCAGGGTAAATTTAACTTATTTTGTCTTTTGGGACACATGCAAGTATCTTCTGTAGCTTTTGAAGGGCAGTACTACAAGAATAAAAAGATGATATTTAGGCAAAATAAGAAAAATGTACACATCTTCATTATGTTCAAAAGTTTTCACCCCCGGCTCTTAATGCATTGTGTCTCCTTTTTTAACTGTTCAGGACAAACAAGGGACTCATGAACAACTATCCATTACCATATCTGTGGATCATTCAGGTGACAACATATTATTAAGAATCAAGTGTATGTAAACTTTTGATTAGGGTCATTTTTATAAACTCAACAATTATTTTCTCTTGTGGACTATATGTAAACATATTTTATGTGAAATATCTTATTCAGGTCAGTACTAAAGAAAAAGTAACATGCATTTTGTATCATCTCTCTTATTTTGGTAAAATAATTGACATTTTGCAGATTCTGCAAAGTGAATACCCTGAATGCAATTTGAGTTGCTTTGGATAAAAGCGTTTGTGCGACATCCTGTAGCGTTAGTTTTTCACTCACTCTCTCTTTCTCCAGATCATCTCTCATTTGCTGGTGCTCATGTTCAGTCAGTTCCTGATCTCCGTCAAGGTCATACTTAGCAAAAATGGCTTCAATCTCAGCGTCCGAATGGCCCTTTCTGTGTACAAACACATATAAAACGATCAGCAAATTCAGTTACGTCCATCTTGTGAGGTGTTTATTTGTGTCATGCAGTGGGGGTAAATGTTTCTCACCCTCTGAGGTCTTGCCGGAGCTCATCGAAGCTGAGTTTGCCCCCAGCCTGGTGCAGACTGTCAGGTATGTCATTGATGGAGGTCTTCTTCAGCTTAAGTTTGACCATCGCCCTGTTATAACCCTTCTTGATAAGGTCTGTGATCTCCATCTCCGACCTCTGCTGGGCCATGTCAGCCTTTACCTCAGAGTAAGTGTCATTGATGATGGCCAGGAACATATTCTGAACAAAACAAAAAGCCCAGTAAAACATTAGAATTTTTCATAGTAGATATATTTCATGTAATTTGTTTCATGTTGCTCTCGTTGTGTTTACCAGTAGAATCATGAAGATGAAGAACACAAAGGTGGTGAAGTAAATCGGCCCCAACACACTGTCAGCCTCCTCGATTTCTGAGAAGTCAAAGTCTCCCAGAATGATCCGGAACTGCGTGAAACTGTGAGCAACAGAATATTTAAAAACCAAATGCCTATGTTTTTTAAAGAAGCAACTCAATGTTCCTCCATTTCTAGTTTTAAAGTGATGTTTTCAAATTAGTAACGAGGCTTGGGCTCAGCTGTTAAACTGAGATTTGAATCTGTGGCGGAAGGAAGTAGTTCTGCACAAAAGAGTTATGGTTGTATATCAGCACGCTGTGATTACCTATGACACGTACAAAATACTATATTCTAAGTATATTCTTGATTATTTAGATGCCTTCAAAACTCACATGCAGGCCTGAAAGGTGCTGAAGTCGTCGACTTGAGTTCCAAACACTAAATATGCCAGCTGAGCGTAGGCCAGGAACACGATGAAAAACATGATAGCGAAGCCCATCAGGTCCTTAGCACAGCGTGACATGGTGGTGGACAGCTGATTCATGGTCTTGTTGAAGTTAATAAACTTAAAAAGCTGTGGGGAAAACAAGATGGTTGCATTTTGATAAAACATCGACAACAAAAAATCATTTTTGCATGCCAGATGTTGAGATGAGACCTCACCTTCACCCATGAGAGGAAAACAATGATAGCAGCCAGGTTGTTGAAGTGCACCTGAAGGCGAGCAAGTGGCTCAAAGTTAGGGTATGTGCTCTGGTTCTCCAGCAGGAAGTGGAGTCTGTGAGTGACCGCTGACGTTCTGCAGATGTTCATAATGATGGCTGGAACGCTGAGCTATGACAAGATGAACAAGGTGTCATAGTCAGTAGTACAAATTACATTGACTTGAGTATTGTCATTATGCACTTTGACCTACTGCAACAATGAGAACATCCAAGCAGTTCCACAGGCTCTTAAAGTAGCGCAAACGATGCAGCCGGATCTCCAGAACTTCTTCCACCAGGTAATACAGCACAAAGAGGCAGAAGGCCACTTCACACATCCCTACAAAGTAGTCCCAGCTGGACATGTACCGGATAAGACGCACCGTCTGGAACTGCCAAGACGTCACAGCGCCTCCTGTGGCTGGAAACTCTACAAGCAACCTACAGCAAAGCAGTCAGTGACAGATCTTTGAGGCAAGGATGTATACTGAATCAAGGAGGTAAAGCAAGGATGCTAAAATAAAAATAACTTTTTTAATTTTACAGATCCCCATGCATTAAAAACTGAAATTGTGGCCACCAATTAAAGGGATAGTTCACCCAAAAATAAAAATTCTGTCATTGGTTTGTCACCCTCATGTCTTTCCAAACCCGAAAGACCTTCGTTCATCTTCGGAACACAAATTCAGATATTTTTGATGAAATCCAAGAGCTTTTTGAGCCTGCATAGACAGCAATGCAACTGACACGTTGAAGGCCCAGAAAGTAGTAAGGACATTGGTAAAATTGTCCATTTGACATCAGTGCTTCAACCGTAAATTTTAATAAAGCCGTTATTTTGTTTTCTTTGCGCACATAAATTATTCTTGTTGCTACATAACATTACGGTTGAACCACTGATGTCACATGGACTTTTTTAACAATGTCCTTACTACCTTTCTGGTCCTTGAATGTGGTCGTTGCATTGCTGTCTATCCAGAAAGCTCTCAGATTTCTTCAAAAAATTCTTAATTTGTGTTCTGAAGATGAACGAAGGTCTTACAGGTTTGGAATGAAATGAGGGTGAGTAATTAATGACAGAATTTTCATTTTTGGTAAATCTCATTTATTTACAACACAACTTCAGTCCATTACCTGACAATACAAAACAGGTTAACGTTGCCATTGTAGATGGAGAAGTCCAGGAACACTGCTCTAGTGCCACGGTCCAACCAGAGGTTGCTTTTTAACTCCTGCAGCTGATTGGCTGACTTCTCTCGAGTCCGTGACAGGTCCTGGTAGTATCCTCCACCGCCATACGTCGATACTTGACCCCAGTAGCTGCTCTCACCCAGCCTGCTCTCCTCTGTGTACCTCCACCTGCCAGATAAACAGCAATATAAACTTGTTCAAGAGCACTATTTTTATTTTACAAAATAAACATGTAGTTATACATACGCTGTGCTGTTCTTCAGTCCGAACGGTGACTTGTCCTCACTGGCAGGAGAATAGATGCTGTAGCAGTCGTTAACCTCATCCCGCAGGTCTTCGTGGACAGAACAGGACTCATTGCGTACTTTGAGTTGCCGGAGACGTGGGACGCCCAACAGGAGGTTCTCGTAGTAGATCAGACTCTGATTTTCTGGGAGGCTCTTGTTGTTGTACCAGAACTCCCAGTACATGCCGTTTAGAAAAGGGCCTTCTGTGAACTACAGATCATGTTTTCATTAACATCTGTGATGCAGTTAGAGCTAATATGCATTTTTGTACTGTAAAAGAGCATTAAAAACAGTGTAATAATTACTTTCCAGAAGTCCTCCATGGTTGAAAGACTTTTGAAGGTCGTGGGTTCTCCGCTTGTCAGCGGTGTATCCAAGAAGAGCTGGGACATGGCTTTGGTGTAGTAGTACATGTTGGTGCTCACCATTCCGTAGGTTACTAAGACAAATATCAGTAATGTGTTTTAAACAGAATAACATGTTCTCTTTTTGTAGGTATTAGAGCATATTGGCAGTGGGAAAAATTTTTATGCAATTGTGAGTTCACATCACATAATTCTGACTTTTTTCTCAGAATTGCGTGATATAAACTCGCAATTTAAATTTTTTTCTCATGATATAAACTCGCAATTTTGACCTTTTTTCTCAGAACTGTTCTCAGAACTGCGGGATACAAACTCACAATTCTGACTTTTTTCACAGAATTGCATGATATAAACTTGCAATTCAATTTTTTTTCTGTTTTGTTGATGTGGCTGTTACAAGGATTTAAAGTGCTAGTTATTCAAGAAAGAAAGACAACCAGAACTGAAGCAGACCAGGGAAACTGAGCAATATTTATACATATATAATCATTATGACATCTGATTATCTATGCTAATGCCAACTTATATTGTAGCATTCAAAATATAAAAAGTTTTTATACTTTTTAAGTATCATTAAGTTTTATGCTTTAATCCGACAGACCAAATATTTTTAATCCCTGTTACTCTACTATGTAATGAAAGGAAATGTAAAAGAATAAAAAATATTAATTTTTAAATTGTATACAATAACATATTCAAGCATAAAATTGTCCGATGTTCAACTTACATATGCAGAGGGTGACCAGAAAGAGGATGTAGGTGATCATTTCTCGTAGGACGGTTTTTAGGTACATCTCTCTGTTACTGTTGCTCTCACCCAAAAGACGAGTATCCCAAAGCACTGAAATAGAGAAAGAAATGAATAAACTCACACGTTTACCTCGATATCCTACAAATTAAGTGTAATTAATACAAAATAACTATTAAAACAGTGGTCCTGCTTAATATGTTTGTGGAAACTGATAGGCCTACTTGTTTTATTGTTCTTTGATGAAGTTGGAAGGAACAGCCAATTATAATAAACCCTATATTAACTATTTATGAAAAGATAACTTTATGAAGAATGAGGCTATTAAAAGTTTTACTATATTTGTGAGGACATCTCAGTATACTGAAACATAACTATATAAGTGCAAGCAAAAGTTTCACCTCTCATTTTCTCCAGTATCCTCTTTCCACAGCTGCTGTGTTCTTGTGCTGGAGGAGTTGGATACAGTCCTCTGTTGATCCGCGCACTGATGCCAGAGAAGCTGCCGGGTCCGCTGACGCTCCCGCTGCTGCTGCTGGACGCCGTGGACACAGATCTGCGGCCCGGGCTCGCCGGAGGCCAGTCCGCTTCCATCATCCCTTCCTCCGGCTCGAACCCTGGGTTATCCCGGCTCCATGCCTGTCTAGAGCTGGAGGTGGGTGGAGAGGGAGTCTCATCGGGCACTCCGAGGCCCACTTCTTCATGATGCATTTTTTCCATCTCGATCCCTTCATAAGGCGGAGAGGATGCGGGGGCAGCTACTGCAGATGCCGCTTGGGCCTGTGGTGCTTGAGGACGGACGCGACTGGAGCTCATTGTGTCATTTACACTAACGTTAGCTTAACATAAACAAACGTCTTCATTTTAGTCGCTCCTTAACGCTGGGTGATTGGGAAGCTGGCTATGTGCTGCCAAAGTGATGCCAAAAATCAAAACACAAATTCAGAAAGTCTCGACTTTGATTTCTATTAAGTCAATAGTTATTGTTTAAGCTTTAAAAAAAACTCGAAATACACTTTTACGATGTTATGCAATAGAAATACGCGAGAAAATCCGAGTGAAAACAACAAAAACCGTATTTGTCTGGGAAAAAGTGACGCTTTGAAAATAAGAATCGTTTATACTTGAATGTACTTATACTTGCTAAAATAATTTCGCGTGGCTTCAGTCCAGATTTTGTGAGAGTGGAGAAAAGCAGTTTTCCAGTCCACCCTCAGCCATCTTGTTCCCAGTTGTTTCCAGACTGGAGGAATCCAGTTACACTGACATCAACCTCTGGAAACTTCAACATTTCCCTTATTTAGTGCAGCTCCTCCCTTTCTGTCCAGCACACTTTTACTGACACTCACAAAATCATTAAAACGTGCGTTTAATGAAATTTTAAGAAAGTAATAACGTAATTTTACATCTCTTTAAATTAATTTGTAAATTGGTAAAACTATTTTAGAAAAAAAGTAATAAAATAATTGGCTGTACATTTGTATCATTAGGTATAAAAGAGTAATTATACATTTGTTTTAATTGCGTTAAACTACAAGAATTCTGTTGTTGTTTGCGACTCTTGCTGCCAGGCAACAAGATGTAGCCCCCTCGCCAGGATTGGATGAGACATGTGAGTGACAATTCGTTGAACCAATCAAAAGATCAAATAAAAAACTTTACGACTGTATGCAAGTTAGCTATATATCTTTGCTATATATCGGTTAATTGCTATGTATCAGTGAATTATCACAGAAGTTTGTAAATAATGACTTTTAAAATCACTGTAAAACTTTAGTGGCATCGATATGAAAACCCACTTTTGGAACCTTTATGTTTATGAGTGTATCATCTTTTTTCAAAATTTATGTTATTCATGTATACCGCGACTTTGACGAATCTGTTAATTTGGTCATTGATTTTACGCTTTACTAATTAATTTAGTAATAAATAGGGCTGTCAAACGATTAATCGTAATAAATCACATCCAAAATGAAAGTTAATGTTTACATACTATATGTGTGTGTGCAGTGTATATTTATTATGTATATATTAAAACACACTCATACTAGTATATATTTTAAAAAATATTTATATATACATTTATACTTGTGTTTTATTTAGATTACATATCAATATAAATATTTTATATATAAGGCTAAGATATTTTTCCTAAATATGTACATTGTATGGGTCAATATTATCGATTTTTCTGTTATGCCAAAAATCATTAGGATATTAAGTATAGATCATGTTTCATGAAGATATTTTGTAAATTTCCCACCATAAATATATTAAAACTTAATTTTTGATTAGTAATATGCATTGCTAAGATCTTCATTTGGACAACTTTAAATGTGATTTTCTCCATACATCAATGAAAACATTATTTATTCAACTTTCAGATGATGAATAAATCTCAATTTCAAAAAATTGACCCTAATGGCTGGTTTTGTGGTCGAGGGTCACATATAGTATGTAAACATAAAAGTTTATTTTGGGTGAAATTAATCGTGATTAATCATATGACGGTCGTAGTATTAAATAATTAATTTTATTCTAAAATGAATGAGTAGCGAGACAGTAACCGTGTGGAATATGAGACTTGATCAGTCGTTTAGTATGCAATTAAGTTTATTGTTTTCCTGGCAAGTCACCATTCTGCCATAAGGGATATTCAGTGAGTCATTTGCAGCCTCAGACAAGTCCAAATGCATCTCGCTGATAATGATCAGAGTGGGTTTGAAGTAAATATTTTACATCTGAATCAACTTTTTTTGTAGCGCCATTTGGCATTTGGTCACACCTTTGCCCAAGTTTCTCCATTGTTTGCCAGTTCCTTTTAGATTTCAAGCCCACCCTGGGTGTTAGAAACATTTGGTTACCTAACATCCCCTTGTCTCCACATAAAAGTGCCCTGCCTCTCCAGAATTAAGTCACCAACATATTTACCTTTGCTCCTCAGTGGTGGAATAAACTCCTAACACCTGTTAGAACAGCGAACACTCCAGCCACATACAAATGAAGTCCCAGAAGATATTCAGACATAATTAAAATGTTTTTTGTATTGACAGATAAAGTCATTTATTCTGTGCCTCGGGTGATTTCACAATTTGTGGGACTCCACAAGGTTGGTTTAAAATAAATAAAAGGCATGTTGACAGGATTTTTGCATCATTTGCAGCCATGGATGTTAACATTGCTCTTGGACTGATTGCTGCACTGGTTGTTCTTACTTCACAGCCATATAATACAGAAGGTATGTTTCTGAGAACACTTGTTTAATGATTTTACATTCATATTTTAATGCAAAATCGTAACCTTCATTTTAAAGCTAAATCTATGCTAAAATTATGAATTAATCAGAAGTAATCCTGAAGGTTTCTTCATCTGTGCTATTCCACAGGTAGAAATATTATTTGCCGCAAAGATCTGCGCAGTAAGTACATTATTACTTGAATTTGATACTAAATTCTTTCTTTCTAATGTACAATTGAAGTCAAAAGTTTACATACACCTTGCAGAATCTGCTAAATGGGTGTTATTTTACCAAAATAAGTGGACTATACATAATGCATATGATTTTTTATTTAGTACTGTCCTGAATGAGATATTTTACATAAAAGACATATAGTCCATAAGAGAATATAATAGTTGATTTTATAAAAACGACCCTGTTCAAAAGTTTACATACACTTATTATTAATACTGTGTTGTTACCTGAATGATCCACAGCTGTTTTTTTTTTTTTGGTTCATGAGTCCCACAGTTAAACTGCCCGCTGTTCTTCAGAAAAATCCTTCAGGTCCCACAGTTTCTTTGCTTTTTTTTTTTTTTTTAGTATTTTAGTGTATTTGAACCCTTTCCAACAATGACTGTATGATTTTTAGATCCATTTTTTCACACTGAGGACAGCTGAGAGACTCATATGCAACTATTACAGAAGGTTCAAACACTCACTGATGCTCCAGAAGGTAAAACTATGCATTAAAACTTTTGAAAACTTTTGAACAAAATGAGGACGTGTACATAATTCTTATTTTGCCTAAATATTTGTTTTATTATTATTATTTTTTATTTAATACTGCCCTTCAGAAGCTACAGAAGATGCTTTCATGTTCCCCAGAAGACAAAATAAGTTAAATTTACCCTGATCTTCAAATTCAAAAAGTTTTCACCTCCCTTCTGTAATAGTTGCATATGAGTCCCTCAGTTGTCCTCAGTGTGAGAAGATGGATCTCAAAATCATACGTCATTGTTGGAAATGCTGAAAAACCAAAGAATTTGTGGGACCTGAAATATTGTTGAAGAACAGCGGGCAATGTAACTGTTCAGGACAAACAAGGGACTCATGAACTGTCACTAAACAAAAAAAACACAGTATTAAGAATCAAGTGTATGTAAACTTTTGAACAGGGTCATTTTTATAAATTCAGTTATTTTCTATTGTGGACTATATGTAAGCGTCTTTTATGTGAAATGTCTTATTCAGTGCTAAATAAAAAAGTTACATGCATTTTGTATGATCCCTCTTAATACTTAACATTTTGCAAGATTCTGCAAGGTGTGTGTAAACTTTTGACCTTAACTGTACAGTATGTAAATATGTCATACATTTGGTGTCTCCACTGGTTTGTTATGACTGTGAATGTCAGAACCACTGAATCTTAGTCCCATTTGTCCTTTGTTGGTCAGAACTTCAGAAGCGCTCAGGTGAGGGTGTTGTTCTTATAGAAGGTTATGAAGTCACACCAAAGGATGAGGAGCGAGGCGCTGGCTGTGTAGAATATGAGACAGTCGGTTTTTCTCCCACCCCTGCTTCACAAACAACCACAATGAATAAAGTACCATACACAGTTATGCCAATCGGAACCTCCAAAAAACCTTCCAAAACCCAGTGCAGGATGGACTATGGTAAACCTGTGAAGCTGGATCCACCCATGAGGAATCTGCCCACACTTCCCAGTTCTAAAGGGAATGGAGTGGTCTCTGGTCCGTATACAGGGAGAGTAAATGGTTTTGTTAATACCCAACCTAGGGCAGTGTGTGGGAAAGTGCAAATTCAAGTGAGAAGTGTCCCTAAAGGATTGAAGTATCACGCTAAAAGCAACCGGGGAAAGCAAGATAATAAAGGACCAGAGGCAGTTAAGCCAATGATGGGCAGGCCTGTGATGGCTATTAAGGTGTCCACCAGTGGAAGCTCCACTTTGTACAACTTTCTCAGATCTTATCAGAGAATGCTAGATGCTCAGAAGCCCAGGGGAAGTTCAGCATCTTCTCGCTGTGTTTGAGGTGCAGGGCAGAGTATTAGTCTAATGTTCTTCTCCAAGTCAATATATGCTAATTAAAATGTTCATGTCAATAGCCAACTGCCTCCTTTCAGCAAGCTAAATGTGGGCTCCATGTAATTTAGCTGATAAGTCCTATCCACCTTATAATAGCTGGACGCCCGTGAGACCTGAAGCCAGGCCCATAAAATTTACAAATGGCTGCATCCTCTTACAGAACAAATAAGGTAGATACTTTTGGCATCAATATGGTGGTGGTGATTCCTACAGTGAGTGTACACAAACTATCATTGTTTTGTATAGCCATTTTATAAATTTCATATATAGTTCTAGTACATAGTTGTACCACTATGAAGCATGTATTTTAATAAAAATGAAATCATTGTACATGGCTGGTGACATGAAGTTGATTCTATACTATTTATATTTCTACTACTTTTTTATATAAATACCACTTTTTAACTTGTTTTTTACTTCATCACAAGACTATGTAAGTACACAACTGCAAAACGCCATTAGAATTGTGACATATACATTTTAACCTAAAAAATACCTTATATATACATCTGAGGTCAAAAGTTTACATACACCTTGTAGAATCTGCAAAATGTTAATTATTGTACTAAAATAAGAGGGATCATACAAAATGCATGTCATTTTTTATTTAGTACTGACCTGAAAAAAGATATTTGGCATGAAAAATGTTTACATATAGTCCACAAGAGAAAATAATAGTTGAATTTATAAAAATGACCTCGTTCAAAAGTTTACATGCATTTGATTCTTAATACTGTGTTGTTACCTGAATGATCCACGGCTGTGTTTTTTTTTTTTGTTTGTTTATTGATAGTTGTTTATGAGTCCCTTGTTTGTCCTGAACAGTTAAACTGCTTGCTGTTCTTCAGAAAAATCTTTTAGGTCCCACAAAAAAGGTTTTTAAGCATTTTTGTGTATTTGAACCCTTTTCAACAATAACTGTATGGTTTTGAGATGCATCTTTTCACACTGAGGACAATTGAAGGACTCACATGGAACTATTACAGAAGGTTCAAACGCTCTTTGATGCTTCAGAGGGAAAAACAAAATACTTTAAGAGCCGGGGGTGAAAACTTTTGAACAGGATGAAGATGTGTACATTTTTCTTATTTTGCCTAAATATCATATTTTTTTCATTTAGTACTGCCCTTCAGAAGCTACAGAATTTACCCTGATCTTCAAATTCAAAAGGTTTCATCCCCCGGCTCTGAATTTTTAAAAATTTAGCTATTATTTTCTCTTGTGGACTATATGTAAATGCCTTTTATGTGAAATTTCTTATTCAGGTCAGTACAAAATAAAAAATAACATGCATTTTCTATGATCCCTCTTATTTTTGGTAAAATAATTAGCATTTTGTAAATTTTTGACCTCAGCTGTACATTGTTTAACCTTTTATGACATGATCATTTGTAATATGCAGTCAATAACAATGCACAGATAAACTCTGACACACCTTAATAAAGAATGCACGCTAATTTTACCTTAAATACCTACATACCTAAATGTACCAGCAGTAATATTAAAAACTGTAAAAACGTAAAAGAGATTAAAAACTTTTATGGTTAAAAAAAAACCCATTAATTTATAAATTCTTACATTTTTATTTGGTCACTTTATCTATAAAACAAAACATGATTGGCTGCGTGATTTTTTCCCCTACAAGTCCCTCCCTTGACCTGATACTTGTTTGCTTTGGTTTCCACGGCTATATGAACGACTTGTCAATTGTCCAATCACGATCGTCTTTGAAGTCATTCCAACCAATCCGATTGTCTAGTAGGCGGAGACTTGACGCGTTAGAGGCGGGACTTGCCGAGGCCTCCATCACTTCCCGTGCCGCAGCCTGTAAAGCTCTACGCTTCCTTCTCGAGTTTAATACCCGGCACTTCACTATAACATCTGCGAATATATCTCGCATTATTTATTTGTTCATTTGTCAATTGTGAATTCAACGGCTCAGAATGGAGACATCTGGTAACTCGAGTAAGAAGCAGAAACTGAGTAACGCGCCTGAGAGCTGGGTGAGTAGCGGTTCAATATTGAGGGATGTTTTGCATTACTATGTGGTACAGTTACAGTAACAAACATCGTGTTATGAATATGGTGGTAAAATTGGCCCATCCTATATTAATTGATAATATAAGCGAAATCCAGAATAGTCATGCTTGTAATAGAGGTTCTTAGTTGTGATACGTGTATGAAAAAGATGCATGTAATCATTTTATGCATAACGTTACATATAGCATGTGTCTCTGCCCGCCTAGAAAACATTTCTGGGCAGCACAAGTACGAGTATCATCACTTTTTGGACATTTACTATGAAGCTAACATGGATTCTATGACGTTTACCATAGTATTCTTTGGAGTATTATGTAAATACCGTAGTACAATGATATGATAATCATATCATCATATCATCATCAGTACCACGTTCTATATCAATGGCAGTACAAACAGTGTTTTATATTTATAGGTGTGTGCAATATTTTAGAATATCTTATGTTAATCAAACAGGAGGGCTTTGTTAGAGATGAGACAGATTAACTAAATATGATGTAATTGTGTTTCCTGCAATTTGTATAGGGGATGCAAAGAGCCACCAATGTGACGTATCAAGCCCATCATGTGAGCAGAAACAAGCGTGGCCAGGTAGTCGGCACTAGAGGAGGATTTCGAGGATGCACGGTGTGGCTTACAGGTACTCTGACAAACCCTCTTCTGTTATTTTGGAAAATGAATAACTGGTTGAGTCTAAAATTTTATGTAAATATCATGACCTGTTTGTTCTGCCTTTTCAGGTTTGTCTGGTGCGGGTAAGACGACGGTCAGCATGGCTCTGGAGGAGTATCTGGTGTGTCATGGCATCCCCTGCTACACTCTAGATGGAGATAACATCAGGCAGGGCCTTAATAAAAACCTGGGCTTTAGTCCTGAAGACCGCGAGGAGAACATTCGCCGTATCGCAGAAGTGGCAAAACTGTTTGCTGATGCTGGTCTTGTGTGCATCGCCAGCTTCATTTCACCATACAGCAGGGTGAGAAACATGCAGGGCTGTGTGTGTGTATAACACTTGTTGACCCTGTTAAGCATGACATATGAAATAATATTAGGGAAAAACTTTTTTTTTTTTTTAAAGGGAACAGTATATTGAAACTTTTTTTTTTTAAACAAAAATGTTTGCATGTGTGTTTTATGTTTTCTATTATATTTGATACATCAGGATTTTATGGCTCATATAGTATGAATTAGAAGAATATGGAGCTCACACTCAAAGAGCAAAAAACATCCAAATTTTATTCAGTGGCCCAAACTGAGCAGAAACATTCTTTTTACGGCAATATATGGCCAAAAATAAATATGTAATTCTAATAGCTTGTAAGGTGGATCAGTGAAATCTTTATAACAGTATAACACTTACATAAAATGTAAAACATATAATGCAATCCAGTACAATGGTACTTTTGAGAGATGAACAAGTAAACGTTCCTCAAAAGCCTGTTGTCACATTTGATGCATTTAACAGAATTTCTCTAAAAAAATGATGTATAGATAATCAAGTAAACATAAGTTGCTTCAGTTCAGTAAGTTTTCATCTTAAAATCTTAATAACAATATAAACATTATTCTCACAGTTATAAAAATCCTTACAGATTTCACAGCAAATACACATGTACCATGGCCTGAAGGGGGACGTTTTCAGTATTATACTAAATTCCATTTTATTTGCTTTAGAGATGCATGTAACAAATATGATGCAGTAGGCTTTACAAGGTTAAATGTTTAATCAATTGCTTTTTGTCCACTGTGTATCATCAGGACCGCCTGAATGCAAGGAAGATCCATGAAGCTGCTGGCCTTCCATTCTTTGAGGTGTTTGTAGATGCTCCTCTGGATGTGTGTGAGCAGAGAGATGTGAAGGGGCTCTATAAAAGGGCTAGAGCTGGAGAAATCAGAGGTAACAAAATTGTGTGCATGTACATGCATACATATTTACATATATATGCTATAGGGATGGTAAGATTCACAGATATGCATCGGTGCATCTACGTAAAAGTTATTGTTAAAAAATGATTTATTTATAAATCATTATTAGTATAATTAAATAAACCAAATAATTAAAATGAACCAAAGAAATAAAAGCCAACTATCTATACCATATTGAATTGCATAGCATCATATTTTTTATGTGTTGCATTGAATCAAAATTGGATCACACTGCATTGTAATAGGGGTGAATCGTATCGCATCACAATAGTAGCTGCCTTATATGTATCTTTAATGTATTGTATAGCTGGTATCAGCCTCAGTTACAGAGATGCACATCTGTAATATACATGCAAAATACGTCTTATTTTCACTCAGTTTTGATGTAGACACACTGTGTTTTATGGCTCACATTTAATCTCTAAATGGTCAGTAGTCAATAGAACAGTCAGTTCTAAAGTGCTGTGTCAACAAACCCAAAGCATTTTCCTAATTTTTGTGACCTGTTTGTGCAGAAATATGTGAAATGATTAAATGAGACTAGTAAAGGGCCTTGGGATGTTTTGAGGCACTGAAGATGGAGAATACCATAAAAGAGGTTATTATATTGTACATTATACTAAATGTTTGAAAAGTGGAGATTGTTGCCTTATTGATGTGTGTAACATTTAATCTTAGAAAACACAATTGTGATATTAGCAGTGTGTGCGTAGTTTAAGAGTAAGCTTTTAAAGGTTACACAAAACATTTTGAGCAAACCAGTGGTGATTCATCACAACCCTCTTGGTTTCCTGAAGCGATTGGGGTGATACTTGGACAGCAGGTTTCTGCTAGAAAATGACTGTGACTCAGTGACTCTGTGTTTCCTGTTGTTTTTGTTATATTTCATTTCTTTTGCTGTGGAGCTGCAGATTAAGTAACACCATGTCTACACGGGATGTGAAAATTGTTGTCGCTCCGTCTGTCTATACTGGATGCGACAATACGACCACTTCAGATACTTTGAACTTTGTATGAGTACATCGTAAATTAATCAAGGATTCAGTTTACTGTCAGGGATTTGTTGTTTCGTGCCGTGCCGCACTACGCCGTATCCAGTGTAGAGTGGGTTCTCTTGTTTTTGTCCTGTCATGTCACACCACTTGCTTCCTGTGTAGACACAGTGTAAGGGTGAATCAGGTGAAGAGTGACACAGGAAAGATACTGAAAGTTGCTGAAATGATTGTTGTTTATAGCAGGAAGTGTCTCATGCACATGTTGACTGACACATGCACTGCATATTTGAGCTACTTTATACGGAGGTTGAAAATCATTTCAGCATTACTAATGACTGTTTTCAGTCCTATTGAATGAAAAACTGTTGCATCATAAGTATGTCTGTTTTTGCAGATGAGTGGATTGTGTTTATAATATAACGGTTACTTGTGTTGTCCTCAGGGTTCACAGGAATAGACTCTGAGTATGAGAAGCCAGAGGCCCCTGAACTGGTACTAAAGACTGATTCTTGCAGTGTGAACGAGTGCATCCAGCAACTTCTGGACCTTCTGCAGGAGAGGGTAAGTTGACTCCATTCAATCAGTGTGAGCCTCAGAGAGATGTATATATACATAAAATCTGCATAGCATATTTGGAATTTATCTAAATTTTTGGTTTACAAAATAATGTACATTTCAAATGACCATTATAAGCAATAAAACAGCACTTGCAAAATAAAAAAGTGCTTGTCACATTAATGACTATGTTCATATGCATGTACATATTCTAATATGTGACCCTGGACCACAAAACCAGTCATAAGGATATATTTTTTTTAATTTGAGGTTTGAGATTTAAATTGAAATTGAGCCGAATAAATAAGCTTTCCATTGATGTTTGGTTTGTTAGGATAGGACAACGTTTGGCAGAGATACAACTATTTGAAAATCTGGAATCTGAGGGTACAAAAAAAAAAGAGAGAATATTACTAATCAGAAATTAAGTTTAGATTTAATGTACAAAATATCTTCATGGAACATGATCTTTACTTAATATCATAATGATTTTTGGCATAAAAGAAAAGTCAATAATGTTGACCCGTACAATGCTATTGCTACAAATATACTCTTGCTACTAGTTTTGTGGTCCAGGTTCACAATTTTTCTAAATTCAGAAATAATATAATATTAGTATGAAGCAATGCTGCAATATGATTGCCTGTTTCCCAGCCCTGGAATATGCTTGTTTTAATTGGAAATATGTTGCATGTATAAACTTTATTCTCAATATCCATTGAAAGGAGATAACCATAATAATAACTGCTTTCTTTTTTTTTTTTTAAATGTTGTTTATTCCTGTGATAGAAAAGGTCAATTTTTACTCCAGTCTTCAATGTCACATGATCCTTCAGAAATCATTCTAACATGTTGATTTGGTGCTCCAGAAACATTTCTTCTTATTATTATTAATGCTGAAGACAGTTATGCTGCTTAATATTTCTGTAAGAACAGTGATTAATTTTTTTCAGGGTTATTTGATGAATAGCATTTTTTTAAATGGATATATGTTGTAACATTATAAATGTCTTTTCTTGTTACTTGTTACGTTTGATAAACTCTATGCTTTCTTGGTGAATAAAATTATTAATTTCTTCCAAAAAATCTTACTGACTCCAAACCTTTGAACAGTAGAATGTTTATCAGCTCAAGACTAAGTGAATGCATTTCTGTGGTAACAACAAGACAATAATTCTATTTTTAAATAGAATTAATTAAATAAATGGAGTTATTCTGATGCCTTCATGCATTTAAACATCATATTCGGAATATGGGTGCAACTAAAATGTTTGTTTGATAACGTTTTCGTTTGCAGGACATAGTGCCCGTGGACGCGTCCTATGAAGTCAAAGAGCTCTACGTGCATGAGAACAAGCTAGACTTGGCCAAGGCTGATGCAGAGACTCTTTCAGCAGTGGAGATCACTAAGGTACCTTCTCTCCTCATATGCCACTCAAATCCAGATTTAAAACTCCTGAAAGTCCATTATGACTTATTAAGACAGGACACATAATGCACGTGATGCATACTTCATAGCAGCTAATGTCTGTTCTGTGTTGGCGTTTTAGGTGGACATGCAGTGGGTTCAGGTGCTCGCTGAGGGCTGGGCCACTCCTCTGAACGGCTTCATGAGGGAGAGAGAGTACCTGCAGTGTCTGCACTTCAACTGTCTGCTTGATGGTAAACAGATGATCTTATGTGATCTCAAGGCACGCTGTGTTTTCTAAATGCACCACTAGATGGCGACATTCAACAGCGCAATGCACTTTTTGTCTACCAGCCACGGTTACATTATGAAGTGCTTTTGTCTTTTTCACTTGTTTGGATTTACTGAATCATTTTGTTTTGATAACTAGTATCCCATGATGACAGAGTGAAAATACAAAATTTTGCACATTTATGTAAAACCCAAAACTCAAGCAATTTGATGGGACACCAACATCAGGTAGGGCATGAAAAAACCCAACTCAGGAAGGTGAACTAGAACCTACTAATGATCTACTAATGCTTCAGCATTTCTGGGTCTTGGAATGGGAGCACAATTGTAAAATAACATTTCATTTACGTGAGAGAATCTGAAGACTCTGTAAGTGGATTTTAAATGTTAATTAGTGGTGGAAATAAAAGAGCTATTATAATTTTAATAGCAGCTTGGGTGATGATGATCGCATACTCTCAGGGCCGTTTGAGCTTTTTAGAAACCCGATCGTCTGAAATAAAAAGTCGGCACCTTTTTGATTACGAGAACTACAAATGTGCGAATGGCTTTTTAAACCATAATGCAGTCCTTGCATTTATATAACTGGGTAATTACAGCAATTTCCCACCTCAAGCTTGAGTTTCCAAAAAGTGTCAGCTTAGTTTTACGACCTTGTAACGCTCTGCTGTGTGTTGTCTTGCCTAGTATTCAAATTTGTGTTGAAGGTATGCATTCACACTCACACACATAAACACACACCTATTAAGATTATAAAGTGGGCCTAGCACATGTAAAAGTTTGGATGTGACAGCAAGAGAAAGTCATTAGGTGTTGATGCATTACATCACCAGCGTCATTAGACTTGATTACTGTACATCACACCTTGTGTTATTGTTTTGATCCTTATAATATGCCCAATTGGACTGTTTTTGGACAAGACTGCCATCTTTATGAAGCGGACAGATTTGTGCATGTTGCTGCATGATACTAGTTTAATTTGGATTGAGCTGAAATGGATGCTCGCAGGGCTCTTTCTTATGGAAAACAGCTGTTTCTGCTATGATGTGTGTGTGTGTGTGTGTTTCATCCTGAAAATGGATTTTAAAAGCTTCCCGCTCATATTGCTTTAATCAAGGTGTTGGACCTCTTACTTTCTTCGAAAACCCACCACTTTCACATTCAGAGTTCTTTTTCTTATCTCGCCCCTTAACGTTTTTGGCCTTTATCCAGGCCGAAGCTTTGAAATATCGACAACGTTTAATGTATGTACTGTGCATCTGACCTCTGTTTGTAGGTGGGGTTATTAACCTGTCGGTGCCGGTGGTCCTCCCCGTCTCAAGTGCCGATAAGGAGCGTCTGGATGGCAACACTGCATTCGCGCTGGCCTACAGCGGTCGGAGGGTCGCGATACTGCGAAACCCAGAGTTCTACGAGCACCGCAAGGAAGAGCGCTGTGCCCGACAGTGGGGCACCACATGCAAGGATCATCCGTACATTAAGGTCAGCCGGGTCAATAAGGACAAAACCTGCAAGTTTGTGACCCTGGAGCACAAAACCAGTCATAAGGGTCCAGTTTTTATCTAAATGCTGTATAAATAAGCTTCCCATTGATGTATGGCTTGT
This sequence comes from Labeo calbasu, assembly GCA_019740295.1. Lineage (NCBI taxonomy): Eukaryota > Metazoa > Chordata > Actinopteri > Cypriniformes > Cyprinidae > Labeo > Labeo calbasu. Next base: position 19,735 of record JAHKKF010492465.1, read on the forward strand.
TAGGATAGGACAGTATTTGGCAGAGATACAGCTTTTTGAAAATCTGGAATCTGAGGGTGCAAAAAAATCTAAATATTGAGAAAATCACCTTTAAAGTTGTCCAAAACTAAGTTTTAATATATTTTTGGTAGGGAATTTACAAACTATCTTCATGAAACAAGGTCTTTACTTAATATCCTAATGATTTTTGGCATTAAAGAAAATGTATTATTTTGTATTACAATGTTGGCTATTGCTACAAATACACTGGAAATAAGACTGGTTTTGTGGTCCAGGGTCACGTTTAGTAGATCACCAACAGTAGTTTTTCTAACTAGACATGCTGTGTGTGCAGCAAGAAGAAAGCAAAGGCACTGCATGACCTGACACAATCACAGCCATTTAGAGCTTGTAATTATTAGATTACTGTAATTACTTTTCTCTGAGCAACTCACTTCTGAGAACTCAGAATTATGAGTTTGTATTTCAACGCTGTTAATTTCAAACGAGTTGGCGTAATTTGTAAATCAATAGACAACCACAATTCAAGAAGGTGTACAAATGCCTTGTTAAACTTAGTTTAGTGTTTTTTGTGGGACATTAGATTGCAAGCTACGTTAAACTGCACTGTTTGTTTTTAAATGGTTCTTGCATTATTAAGACATTAACTGTGGTCAATTATAGGAATTATGAAATAGAAATATTACAAAATAACTACATAACTACATTGAACTGCTAAAGCCAATGCCATTTTAAATGCTTCCGCATGGTGTTGCAGAAGTGGGAGCTTACAAGTAACTAGTCAAAAGTTTATGAACAGTAAGATTTTTTTTAATGTTTTTTTTTAAAGACGTCTCTACTGCTCACCAAGGCTGCATTTACTTGCTCCAAAGTATAGCAAAACAGGACATTTTTAAAAAATATTTTTACTATTTAAAATAACTGTTTTCTATTTGAATATATTTTAAAATGTAATTTATTCCTGTGATTTCAAAGTTATATTTTTAACATCATTACTCCAGTCATGATCCTGCAGAAATCACTCTAATATTCTGATTTGCTGCTCAAAAAAATTCATTATTTTGTTGAAAACAGAATTTTTCAGCTTTCTTTGATTTAATAGAAAGTTCAGCATTTATCTGAAATAGAAATCTTTCATAACATTATAAATGTCTTTATCATCATTTTTGATCAAATGAATGCATTCTTGTTTAATGAAAGTATTCATTTGTATCATTTATTTTCCCCAAAAAAATAATACTGACTCCAAACTTTTAAATATTATAGTGTATAATGTTACAAAAGCTTTTTAGTTCAGACAAATGCTGATCTTTGGATCTTTCTAGTCATCAAAGAATCCTGAAACAAAATGTACTTAACTGTTTTAAATATTGATAATTATAGTAATAATAAAAAATGTTTCTTAAACAGTAAATCAGAATATTAGAATGATTTCGGAAGGATCATGTGACACTGAAGACTGGAGTAGTGATGCTGAAAATGTAGCTCTGATCACATGAATACATTTTAAAATATATTCAAATAGTAAACGGTTATTTTAAATAGTAAAGAATATTTCAAAGTCTGTTTTTGCTGTACTTTGGATCAAATAAATGCAGGCTTGGTGAGCAGAAGAGACTTCTTTAAAAAACATAAAATCAGAAACTTTTGACTGGTAGTGTACGTAAGTAATTGCATAAGCAGTTATAAGTATGAGGATATCTTAATTGTGCCAATTCTGGAGTGAATGCGTCTGTACAGCTGCATTTTGGACCAGTGAGATTGCATTGGGCTGTGCCGCCACACAAATGTAAACCTAACCATAGACTCAAGGCTGGATAAAATTGTTGATGAAATATTTCTATCATCTTATGTAACCAGTTGGAAATGATTACCATCGTCCTGTATCTGATTTTTGTTGTCAGCTCCCTCCCTTTTCTGACTCATGAACCACCTGGAAAGTCCCGATTATAAGCATGCCGTGAATGAGAGCACTGTTTAGACTACATACATGTTAATATAAAAGCAGAATCACAGTGATTCAGCAGCATGATCCATTAATGCATCACTTTTCACCTGTCTGGAACAGAGTGCTCTTTATGGGAATAATTTGTTGGTTGCTTCATAGCTATTTAGTGGTGTTTATGAGCAAATATCATTGCTCTTGCTTTGGTTTAGTTCTGAATTCGATCTGAAACTCAACCTGTGCTGTTGCGCTAAAGACGTTACAGTTTAAATCTAGTGTTTTTAACCGACTAGCAAAAAATTTGTGGAAAAAATGTTCTTAAAGGACAATTAAGAAGGGACATCATGACTGTGAGTTTTTCCAGGGACATTTTCTTCTAAAATAAAGTTTTGTTTGTATCTGTAATTGTGTTTAAAATAAAGGATTTTCCACGTATGTCCCATTTTTTGAAGGTAAAGTCATGGATATCTAGCAAGAAACAGCTGACCTGATGCTTTAATAGGTCTTTTTGTGTTCGTGTTGCCAAGCTTTCCTTGGACAGCACTCTGACAGAAGACAGAGCCACGATGCCCTCTTAGTCGGTCTGTGGAAACAAGGTCTCGCTCTCTCTCATCTTAGCTCAAGCTCCGCTTTAGTAATCTCCTTATTTCTCAACCTCCTTCATTTCACACATGTGTTTTAGTTGGATTTCTCGCCCTGCGTTCTATTTAAACAGTGTTTAGGCAAGTGGCGCTCTCCTCCCCTCCTCTCCCCTCACCTTCCTCTTACAGATCTCGCAGAGTAAATACTGAACAATTGTTTCCATCTGTAAGCAGGGATTGTGGGCTTAGGTGGACTTTAATGGCTCCGCTCTGCTCCAGCTCGCACTAATGGGCGCCAATGGAGAGCTTTCGAACTCTGGAATGGCCCTGTCTGTCTGCTTGCCTACGGTCACAAATAAACCCATCTCCAGACCAAAGAAAGCAATTGCATGCACACAGTAAAGAAACTAGCGATTGGCTTTCTTTATGTGCAGCATTCTTAGTTCACTGGTGCTTTCTTGATAAGTTTCTTATCACAACTTATCACTAATATATATATATATATATATATATATATATAATATTGTGGTGTCAAAATTAGCATGTTAATGCAGGCGATTAATATCCAGAACAACAATTTACAAATAATTAACTCACCCCCTTGTCATCCACTATGTTCATATCTTTCTTTCTTCCGTTGGAAAGAAATTATGTTTTTTTAGGAAAACATTTCAGCATTTTTATTCATATAATGGACTGATATGGCACCCCCATTTTGAACTTCCAAAATGCAGTTTAAATGCGGCTTTAAACGATCCCAAATGTGGTTGTAAACGATCCCAGCCGAGAAAGAAGAGTCTTAACTAGCATAACGATTGGTTATTTTAATAAAAATAATACAATTTATGTACTTTTTAATGCCAAATGCTCGTCTTGTCTTACTCTACCTGGACTGTTTTGTTCCGGTTCGTGACAGTTAGGGTATGTCGAAAAACTCCCATCTCATGTTCTCCCTCAACTTCGAAATCGTCCTATATCGCTGTTTTACCTTTTTTGTTAAGGGTGTTGATCTTTGATCTTCTTGCAAAGACTGGGTCGGTACTTCTGCAGTGATGTAGGATGATTTTTGAAGTTGAGGGAGAAAATACGATTGGAGTTTTTCGACATACCCTAACTGTCTTGAACCAGAATACAGTAGTTCAGGGAGCGTTTGAGATTAAAAAGTATTCAAATTGTATTTTTTTTAATGAAAATAACTGATCGTTTCGCTAGATAAGACCCTTCTTCCTCGGCTAGGATCGTTTACAACCGCATTTGGGATCATTTAAAGTCGCATTTAAACTGCATTTTGAAAGTTCAAAATCGGGGCATCATACCAGTCCATTGTATGGAGAAAAATGCATAAATGTTTCCCTCAAAAAAAAAAAAACATAAGTTCTTTACCATTGAAGAAAGAAAGACATGAACATCTTGGATGACAAGAGGGTGAGTACATTATGTGTGAATCGGTTTTGGAAGTGGACTTTTCCTTTAACGCAATTAACGCTGGGGCGGGGCTAGGTTTGGCCACCCCACCCACAAATACTAAAGAATTGCGTGCAGCGTTTATTTAGACGCAGAACATAATAACGAGCACGTCAAACGGGAGACTTTTCAGACGCGCGCTGTAACGTCACCTCAGCGCCTGGCGCGAATCAAATGAGCGCGGAAACGGTACCGGTTGCGAGGAGCTTCAGTAGAACATCAGTGAACTGCGGTCAGATGAGATGTTGTCAGGCCATATGTCAGTAAAAAACTAATCTTACTGTCCTGTCAGACGTTATACTGTGCTCGTAGCGCGTGCTTTTTAAATATGCCCGCCGCATTTCTACATTAAGTTGAAGATTGAATGTGAAACTATTGCAATATAAAAGTAGAATTCAAAATTTTAATGTTAGGTGTTAGGTATATAAATACAGTAATATTGCAAAATGTTTTTACAATATAAAATAATGTTTTTTAGTTTAACATACTTTAAAATAGAATTTATTCCTGTGATGAAAAGCTGA
>JAHKKF010492466.1:0-31178 GCA_019740295.1 Labeo calbasu
TCGTGTATATTTATTTAACTGAATTGTAGCGTTCTCATTCGTAAAATGCACCACCTCTGGTATTTTGCTGGTTACTTTTTTTGAGTACTTGAATTGAATCAAGGAATCATGACAGCCCTAATAAAGATATGATTTTTTTTAACCTTTGTCCTAGATTTTCCTAGAACTATCAATATTCATCATAAAAAATGGAATTATTAGACGCATCACAAACACGTTACAATGAAAAATAAATTAAACCAATTTCAATTTACTCCGTGAAAATTATTGCCATTTTTCAAAAACTACAACAGTAAATCAGCATTATTTCCATCACAGAATGGCAAAAATGTTCATTAAAAAAAAAAAAAAAAAAAGTAAATAAGTAAATCATTTTTGGATATAACTGGTGAACAAATAATAAATTAATGTTGAGAAAATCGGTGCGAAGGTTTATTTTCTGATACTGGGCCAAAAGTGTTTATAGCTGAGCAACAGCCTTTTATATGATCATACATATTTTTCTGATACTTCTATACTTCTTTTTTTATTTTACGGTTGCCTCATACACTGTGCTGGCATTTTATTTTTCTGACATCTGTGTTACAGGCGTGAACATGTGTGTGCCGTCTGTGTTGCAGTTTTTAAACTGGTATTTGTGTTGCATTAACAAGAACGGCAGACATACCCAGAGTTTGATTCGGTCAAAACTGCTCTGCTCACATTCATTGTGTGCTGTCGGATTAATCCAACCCCTGGTCAGCTACAGATAAACCAGCCCTGTTTCGCTGTGCCTTTCTGTCTCTCTCTCTTTCCCATGGGGTCAGCGGATGAAGTTGGATAGGCAAGAATGAGGAACATGAATCGGGTTGCCTCGTGACTACCATACACAAAGACAAGGCACTCTAGATATAGGCCAGAACTCATCTCAAAAACCTACTCTTACCCATCTCTCTCTCTCCGCTCATTTTACATCCACCCAGCTCTGCGAATCAACAGTATGACATTTTGAAATCCATAACTCAGACTCCCCCCATCTGTTACCTGCAGTCTAGAGCTCCATCTATTATACATACGTTTTAACCTGCACATCTTGTAAGGCTTCCCGGAGAGAGACAGACAGAGAGAGAAGGCATGAAGTGATAAAAGAACAGATCAAATACAAATATTATTGTGTGTGAGAGAAAATAATGCAGAAAAAACATAAAGAGAGAGAGTTTGAAATAGAAGATATGCCATCTAAGCACAGACATAGATCAGCCCATATAAATAGATGGTGTTTTTGTTCCCTGGAAATGAACTAATGATCCATATGCATTACAAATTTCAGGGTAATTAATCAAAATACAAAACTCAGAGTGCCGTGCGATGATCAAGGTACCTGCTCAGAATACATCTAAAGCCATCAAAAGATCTTTGAACATCATAAGAGATACTAGTCTTTTGATTAAAATTGTTGTGGACAATAATTTGAGTGGGCTGATACTTCATAATCACCTCAAAAACATCATACTAATTTGTAAAATGCAATGGAAATAAAAAAAATGAACAGTGTAAGAAATACTTGAATGTGAAGTGTGTAACATCACATAGTTTCTACACTTCTCATTCTATGAATGGTTCACTTATACATTAGATGTTTCTGCGTATAAAACTGCACCGTGAAATTATTTTAACAATCACGCCTTTTAAGCAGGTATCCAGCGGTCTGACATTACTGTTTGACTCTTAAAAAGAGCTAAAAAGCTACTGACGTGTCCGCTCTTATCTGGGAGTTTTAATACCTTTACAATAGTTTGATCTCAGGACCAGAACCAAGAAAAGAATATGTAGTGCAGATTGCAGTAGGGTGAAATGATATGCTTACATCTGGGTTCGTTCCAGGTAATGGTGGGCTGTTTGATCATGAACACACACACACACACAGACACACACGAATCTACACATACACTTCTTTCCTTTAGATCTATAAACCAGCGGAGCAACTAATGAGATCCTTCTTTTTTTTTTTTTTTTACCACTAAATACATTATTGGAACTTCACATCATTAATCTTATAAACGAACAAACAAACAAACACAAGGCAGTTTAAATCGTCAAATAAAAGCAACACAAATGGGTGACACATACAGCATAAAACAGTAATCAAAAAGTACAATTTACTAATGTAAAGAGAGGTAGAGAAAAGTACCATGGTATTTTTTTGGACATTTACTATGAAATATTATTGTAATCAAGACCACCTAAACCAAGACCAAGCTGAGACCAAGACAAGACCCAAGGCTTTTAAGGGCTGAGACCAAGACCAATCAGCAATTTTAAAAATCCACATTTATTGCCTGAAAAATATTGAATACGATTAGAAGAAAACAATATTTAGAACTGTAATTAATCAAATCAATAATCAGAGTTTGTACAGATACTGTAAAATAAAATTCCAGGACTTTCAAGGACTTGTCAAGCAATATGTTTTTTAATTTTCAAGGACTAAATCAGAAATCTCACTTATGTCTTCTATTTCAAATTCTAAAAAAAAGAGAAATAGATAAAAACATACTAATATAAAAACTAATTATACTACACTTTTACTACAGTAAAACCACAGTTAATTTATTTTTAAGGGATTTGTATGTGTATACTTTCTTCTTTTCTTTGTTTTGTTTTTATAGCTGTACTGCCTTAATGGTTTGATGTTTTTACCGTTTAAGAAAAAAAAAAATCAGAAAAAAGATTTGGGAAATCGTTCCGAAATCATGTTATGAAACAAGTGATTCGCAAACCAAACCGAAATCCTGATCGAAATCAGATGATTCACGATCTGTGCCACAAAGATCCGATCTGAAGCAAAAAAAAAAAAAAAAAACGCGAACCCGCTCAGAAGTTTCGGTCTAAATCAAATGATTTGCAATCCACGCTCTGTATTCCTGAATACTGATTTGCGAACCATCTTTTCAGATCAGGACCCGGAGTGAGAATGGTTAATCATTCGACTTACGTTGCGTATCGTAAATCATATGATTTAGTTTGGGACTTTAAATCACAAATCGAGAATAATTTGATTTGAATCATTCAATTTGAATCATTCAATCTACTGTAAATCAAATGCTTCACGATATGCAAAGTTCCAATCTAAATCAAATGATTTGCGATACACGACTTGAAGTCCCAATTTGAAACAAATGATTCATGATACGTGATTGGAGTGCTTCGGAACAGTGAATCATTTTGCGACGCAGATATAACTGATTTAGAGTTTCAAAAGTTTCTGTTTCACCCATCACTACGTGCTTTTTAAAATCATTACAAGCAATGTTGAAATTCAAAAATTAATGGCTCAGATGCCCATTTTCCACAAGCTGATATTATTCTTTAGGGACTTAATGAAAAGTTTATAATATACTTTGGTTAAAAATTCTCAGTGGTAGTGTAAAACAACACCCTTTTTACCTTGCCAAAATCAGCTCTGCAAAAATCGTCCTGTTCTGGTCAAGGCTACTTCAAATGTTAATGAGCTCTGCTTGCCCCGCCCCTCTCTTCTCTCTGTGTCACACCGACAGGCATCTGAGAACGGCTCGATTTGAAAAAGGGAATATTATTTTTACAGATTAATTAAAAACTACTGCATGGATTTTTATCATTATAGGATAGATTTGTACATACACTGCCAACACACATTAATGTTCAAACAACATAAAAAAAAGACTTTTGCATCCGATGAACCGCTTGAAATGACCGCTTGAAGCAACAAGTTTGAATCAATTGGAGCGGTGCCAACGTAACTGATTCAACTGATTTGGTTCATCCTCTTTTCGCATCTTCAACCATGTTTACACAAGACTGTCTGTACTACTACTTGCTTGGCTCAATTGTTTTCTGACATTAACTGAAATTAGCAAAAAAAGTTGTTTTTTGAATTGAGTGAATTTTACGTGAAAAGACATGTGCTTACTGACAAAATTAAACACTTATTCATAGATACATTGTCTTTCAATAATTCAAGCACTGTTCAAATACCTCTTCAGGAATATTACTGTTTTCAAGGGTTTTCCAGACATTACATTTCAAAAAGTCAAATTCAAGTACTTTAAGCACCTTGTACAAAACCTGTTTAATGTATCAAATAATTAAATAAGTCACAGAATTATTTATTCAACCAATTTGTTCAAAGCAGCTGATTCATTGATTAACAATCACCACTGTGTGTTGGTTGGAAACACAACAGTTGCTGTGGATTGACTTCATAAATAGCCAAAAAAAAAAAAAAAAAAAAATGTAATTCACTTTATTTTAATACTTTAATTGCTATAACACAATGTTTTGTAATCATGCTCATATTCATGAAAACATCTCTCTTGCTGTTGCTTAACTTTACGTAAAATGAAAAACAAGAATATTTTTTTTTGCAATCATATCTTTTTCAATTTTTTTCCATTTGTATTAAATTCTGTGAAATTTTTAACACAATTCCCTATTAAATTCTGACCGGGCACAGCAGTATCAAAATAAATAAAATTAGAAATAAGTTATTTATTGCATTTGAAGCTTATCACATTAATGATATTAATAAAAATAAATAAATTAGACAATGCACCAGCAATTTACTGATATCCCGGCATCTGGGGTCCCGACCGATCTTGAAATAAAATTCAGACTCCTTTTAGTCTGAGACAAGACAAGACAGAGTACAAATGCGGTCGAGAACATAAGACCAAGACCTTCAAAAATGGTATTAAGACCAGTCTCGAGTACTATAATACTACCACAGTACTTTTAAGGGCCATTACTGGTTCCATTTAGCTAAAGTTCAACTTTAAATAGTGTTGGATCTTCTAGCCTGTGTTACGGTTTCTGCCATTCGGCCTCTTCAAGCATTCCCGCTGTGGGAATAGACTGTCAGTCGTTGACAGCTTGTCTGCTGGCCGACAGGGACGTGCTCCGGCCTTAAGCCCGGGGGGAAATGGTTTGTGTTAGTGAAAGCCATCCTAATATCAACAGTCTTATTTCAGAGTGAGGAGCGGCCGAATTCACCTGTCAGATCCATCTCAAGACATGCGCACCAATTCCCCCTCCTGAATCAGAAAATGTCAGACAATTTGTTCTCCTAATTAAGAGTTAAATGAAGCGTTCAGCCTGACATGGAGTGATGAATCTGAGCTGTCCAATTTAGAGCATTATATATTCAGTAAATTAATATTAAAACAATATTAAATCAAAATGGACCATATTTAGCATTTTTAACAAATGCCCCTGGTTTTATTGTGCATGATTTATCAGTAAAATTAAAAAAAGTTTTCATAATATTCACAAGCAGCTCAAGAAAGAAACTATTTGCATGAACTTCGAAATTGCTTTTGGTTAAACAAGAGTAGCAAAGATGAGACATACTCCATGATAACTCCAAAACACTGCATTATAGTGGCAGACAATCGGAATATGCATCGAGTCTTATCCACTCTGAGAGAAAAGAGGGTTGTGTTCAGTGCAGCTCTTTATGATCTGGCCATTCTGCCTGCTAATGCCATTGTAATGTTCTCATGATGTTCATTAAGGCAGTGCTAATTAAGTTCTTCTAACTCTCCAGCTCTAGAGAACAGTTAAACAATGCACACTCACTTAAAATAAAGAGGTGGAGAGAGACAATGACACAAACAATGTGGGACTAACTAGTTTTACCGTCCTTCTCAAAAAATGACCCAACATCCTGCCTTTATGCTGCAACACTACAGCTCTGTTCCCAAACATAATGAGATGCCTAACCTAGACAGCGCTTCAAGGCACACCAGACACGCTTTCAACATGATGTCTGTTTCTAAAGATTTGCAGCAAAATTATGCTAGATGGTTTTGGAAATATTAAGCCAACATCACATGTACCCTTAACACACCAGCTAAAGCATGCAGTGGGCTTGGTAGGGGGGAAAGTAGGGCTGTCACTAACGATCATTTTGGTAATCGAGTAATCTGTTGATTATTCTGACGATTAATCGAGTAATATGACAATTATAATTCATTTTTTGTAGCAATAAAAACAGACCTAAATGAACAACAGCCTGTGAAATGACTTAAATACACATATAATGGCAATGAGGCAATAATAATTAGTTCAAAAAAGTATCAAAAGCAAAAAATCATATGGTTTTATTCAACAAAACATACACATATACATTATAACAAATTTTTTCACTTTATTGTGCAAATATTGGTTCAACAACATTTACTTCAAATGTCCACTTAATCTTTAATATTTGGCCATTTCTTAATGATAGAAAAGCTACAGCCAATGTAATTTCTTGAATATGTGGACATCAAAATGTGTAAACTCAGAGTGAGGGTTTGAGCTTTTATTTTGAAATCATGATAAACAGTTAGCATATTGACAAAGATAATGATGTTTTCTCCTGTGTTTGTGTAGGTTTATAAATTATTTACCTTACAAATCTTATGAAATAGTGCACGTTGCATTTTCGGATGAATGTTATAATAAACCCAAATCACAACAACATGCAGAGATGGAGTTTGAGACGAATCATAAACATGTAAATGATAACAGTTTGTGTAGCAGCTATTACTGTGAACGGAGCCGCTCTGAGATGCATGTACGTAACCTACACATGTGAATAATAAAAGCGCATATATTCAGCCTTTATCGCACATATTTAACTGAATCGTAGCGTTTATGAATTCTTAGTAGGATTATGATTTTTAAATGGATGTAATATGTGGAATGCGCCACTTCCAGTATTTTGCAGATTACGCGACACGGGCAAAAAGCAATCAGGGATTTTTTTAAAATCAAATACTCAAACAGAATCAAGGAATCGTTGCAGCCCTAGGGGAAAGTCACGTGAGAGGAGGCAATGCCTCCATCGTGATATGATTGGATATGACTGGTTATGATCGGCTGTGATGATTGGCTAATGAGCTAAATCCCGCCTCATGTTTGTGCACATTGTGTGTTCATGAATCAGTCTAAATGAACAATATAATGCTGATTGGAGGACTAATTAAAACAAATAAGTCTTGAAATGGCCTGAAAACATGATCTGCCTTTTTTAGTGAGCAATTAGCTTGTTGAAATTAAAGATACATCGTTTTACACGTGGTTACCCAGCTCTGAAGGCTGATGATCCGAAAATAAGTATGTATACAGTGTAAAAAAGAATATATACAGTGTTATGCGAAAGTTTGGGAACCCCTTGTAGAATCTGTGAAAATGTTAATAATTTTAACAAAATAAGACAGGTCATACAAAATGCATGTTATTTTTTATTTAGTACTGCCCTGAGTAAGATATTTTACATGAAGGATGTTTACATATAGTCCACAAGACAAAAAAAAGCTGAAATTATTAAAATAACCCTATACAAAAGTTTGTGAACCCTTGGTTCTTAATGTGTGTGGTTACCTGGATGATCTAAAACTGTTTTTTGTTTTGTGATGATTGTTCATGAGACCCTTGTTTGTTCTAAACAGTTAAACTGAGCACTGTTCTTCAAAAAAATCCTCCAGGTCCTGTAGATTCTTCAGTTTCTCAGCATCTTTTGCTTATTTGAACCCCTTCCAGCAGTGACTGAATGATTTTGAGATCCATCTTTTCACACCAAGGACAACTGAGGGACTCAAACACAACTATTAAAAAAAGTTCAAACATTCACTGATGCTTCAGACAGAAACACAATGCATTAAAAGCCGGGGGTGAAAACTTCTTGAATTTGAAGATCAAGGTAGATTGTACTTAATTTGTCTTCTGGGAAACATGGAAGTATCTTCTGCTGCTTCTGAAGGGCAGTACTAAATGGAAAAAAATGATATTTCAACAAAATAAGAAAAATTTGGACATCTTCATCCTGCTCAAAAGTTTTCACCCCCCGGCTCTTAATGCATCAGTGAATGTTTGAACCTTTTTTAATAGTTGTGTTTGAGTCCCTCAAGTCCTCAGTGGGAAAAGATGGATCTCAATATCATACAGTCACTGCTGGAAAGGGTTCAAATATGCAAAAGATGCTGGAAACTGAAGAATCTGCAGGACCTGGAGGATTTTTCTGAAGAACAATGCTCAGTTTAACTGTTAAGAACAAACAAGGGACTTAAGAACAACCATCACAAAATAAAAACAAAAATAAAAATGTAGATCATCTAGGTAACCACACACAGTATTAAGAGTTCCCAAACTTTTGTGTGGTGCTATTTTAATAATATCAGCTATTTTTTTTGTCTTGTGGACTATATGTAAACATCTTTTGTGTAAAATATCTTACTAAGGACAGTACTAAATAAAAGATATCATGAATTTTGTATGATCTTTCTTATTTTGTTAAAATTATTCACATTTTCACAGATTCTGCAAGGGATTCTAAACCTTTCGCATAAAACGGTATATACAGTTTCCGTATCCTTAAAAAATGAATTTTTTTAGAACTGTGAGTTGCGTTGTGTGAGATTAACACAATTGTGTACAATTGTAAGCCGTGTGTAACTGTTGCCTATGCAGAGCATTCACTTCTAAGCTTCCATTTTGGTTAGGATGTTGCCTTAAAAGGCAGCTGTTTATATATGCAGTAGACAGTAAGGCACCACTAGGTTTTAAAACAAACGATCTAACTCAAAAGTGAACCTCAACACCTGAACCTCTCAAGGCCTTTTGAGCGTACAGCCCATGTTCCGACAGACACATTTGTCCATCGCCGCCTATTAAACCAAGTGACATCTCTAACTTCCTGCGATTAAACTTATCACTCCTCACAGCAGAGCCTGTGGTGGCACTAAGCCACATCTGTCATATATCCCTCCACCAGGACCGGCTCGGAAAACACGTGGCCTAATCCGCAGCGGAACCGCAAACATCCTCTATTTGGGATGCAATCCAGCACCAGGATTGGAGTTCAAAACCTGGACATAACAAATCTAGTCGACACCACAAGTCAAATCAGGGTTTGTTCAAACTAGTTGGACAGCAAAAAGGCTTTGGACTAGATTCTGGCAGGATGATCAATAATGTAGAGGCTGTAGTCTGAATCAGCAACACTTGAAATGATTCTTGGGTTTGCTGCTCCTAGAGCGAGGACAAGAGACACCTCAATTTGTTGGAGACGAGAACAGGTACAGAGAGCGAGACAGAATCTAACAATAGCACAAGCCAGTTACAACGTGTATAGCCTCGGTCTTTACAGCTCTTATGACATATGCGATTGAAAGAGTATTTCGGAACAACAAACCACATAAGAGAAAACTGAACTCAATCGGGTAAATTCAGCTCGAGGTAACACTGCATAAGCATGGTGTGAAAAATCTCAACCTTCACACAACACCTCTTATTTACTGTTATCCTATACATAACTGCCTGTCACTACTGAAAGCCTATACATTATTCATATAACACAAATGTCAGCATGTCTCCATAGTGATAAAGCCTACATCACCTCACCTCTCCTATTTTTTTTAAGGAAAACCAATTTAGTACTTTTCATACATAAAAATGACCCCACACTTTTTTCTCCTCTGCTGTAATATTTTTAAACCACGCTGGCCCGCCGCCAAGCTGCTATACATATACGTTGCTGAATCACTAAATAGCAACATTAATCAAAAAAAACCTCATCATTCTGCTAATGCAGAAGCCTCATTTTACAGGCATAAAGGCTATAGCCACATTCCAATATGAATGTGTAGAACAATGCGGACGGCAAAGTTGCATTAAATAAATCAGGCCCTGCACGAAAACCAATTTTAAAAAGTCATCGCCGCATGATAAAACCTTACAGAGGCAAATGAGGGAGACAAATGGGGAAGGCTCCAGCCAGAGCCGAATCTAATAACGTTTTGGGCCACACACACGAGACAAAATGTGTTGAACCTTGCAGTTCTTTTTCACGAGGGCTCAAGGACCGGCATGAAATATGTGAGACTGCACTGTACTCACTAAAAGAATTAGAGCAGAACTTCATCGCCACTGAAACTATTAAGGAAAAGATATAGCGTAACTTCCACACACACACACACACACACACTTACTTTGCTATCTAAATAAAGACATTCCATAGACTTTCCATAGACACATACTGTTCTTATATACTGCTAGTTACAAATACAACAACTTAAACTCTTAAAGAAGGCTTTCTGCATTTTTAATAATTAAAAAAGTAAATAATTGCATGTTACTTTGGAATATAACATTTTTATTTTCCCATTTCCTTATATGAGCAATATCACACGAGTAGCAGTGCGATATGCCTGCATATCAGCACGCCTTCATCACAGTGTGCTGATATACAGCCATAATGCACGGCTAAGAGATTATTGTGTTTATATAACAGTTCGACAGCACTAATATGTAAATACATAAAAAACCCCAACAGATTGTCTTTAAAAAAACATCTCAGTTTGATAGTTGAACAGCTGAGCCCAAGCCTCATTACTAATTCGAAAAGGTTACTTTAAAACTAGCAATGAAGAAACGTGCTGCTTCATTGAAATCTCATTGTATTACTGTATTAAAAGCTTACTGTATTATGTAGTGTATTACGAGAGATGGACTAAGTGACTGTGACTACCTGCATCTGATACAGCGTTCATTCTTCAGCTCAATCTCATTATTCATAATAAAACATTAGTTTAGTTTAAATGTCTGCTGAGGAAAGCGATATCTTTGTCGTACTATCCTTTCATCTGTTAAGGGTGATTTCTGATGACAGTGCCGCTCAGTGCATTTGTTAGCTACGTCTTACAATATATTGTTGAAAGTAAATATAACTTCAGTCTCTTGTCGCCATCTAATTGTCAAAACTAGCTGCTCTAGAACAAATAATAGATTAATGAGACCAAAGACTGCCTGTTACATTTAGACCAAAACAAATTATATCTCACGTTTAACCACTATAGAGACATCAGAGCCAGCGGCAAATTCCAGAAAATCTGGCCCTGGAGCTCACATCTCTGAAAACACCAAAGCAAATTTTCAAGTATGGACGTTATCTTTAACAACAAACTGCACATTTGAAGTCTAAACAAATACATTCTCGCCTAACAAACTCTTAAAACTACATTCTGTGACACAAAAACAGTATTATTTATAATATTACAGTGAATTTTGGGTGTCCACAATGACAATTGCTGTGAGAAATGCCGCAAACGGAGCGATACAAACAATGAAACGGTTGGAGCTCCGATATCAATAGAATATCACACTCCTCTCAGCCAATCAGATTCGAGGACCAGAAAGAACTGTTGTATAAGCAAAAACAACACAAGTTCTGTAATCTTTTTTAGTGTTTATGTAAATGGATGAATGCAGAACTAAGTGTGATGCTGAAACGTTGAAATGATACTATAGTACATGGTTGATAGTGCTGAAATATTATCATAGTAGAGGGTCCTTGGGTCAATAGGTAAAATGTCACCCTAAAAAATGTACTTCATATCAAGACAAATTTCATACTTCATATTTCAAAATAAATGCCTGTGAAGTCTAACCTTGACTTCAGTCTGTTTAATAAAAAGGCTTTTACACATTCCTTCAGCTGGCCTTACGGTAAATGAAGTTCAAGTATCCAATCTTTTTGTGTTGACTGCAAGAGATATTTTTTTTTCTCCGCAAAAGAAAACTGCCCTTGGATTTTATTTATAATCAATAACCATTCATTTTCTCTTAATTGTTCAGTAGCCATAAAAAGAAAGTACATTCAAAAGTGAAAATTCTGTCTTCATGTCTTTTAAAAACATGACATACAGTACTTTTTTCCACATATAATGAAAATCAAAGGTGACCACAAACGTCAAGGAATTTTCAATAAACTTTTACATTTTTAACCTTACACAAATCTGTCGTATATAGTAATGTGGACTACTGTTATGATGAAGATATGCTTTTTTTTCCCTCATTTTTGAAGTCCCTAGCGCGTTTCCATTTCAACTAGATCATGACAAAAAAAATCCTTTTAGCATAAACGATCCTTTAAAACACAAGAATAAGAGATGCTCAGAATAACTTTAGGACATGTTGGAAGTGTGAGTATATTTGCAGAGCAGCTGCTGGGGTGGGCAGGTCAAAAAGAGGACATAGACTGTCTACCTTCACCTGTTCCTCAAGTTTAATGGGTCTGAGCATAAGCGGGCAACGTGACCTGAGAGCGCATGCTGTCCGGCTTTGACCCAGACACACATCTTTTATATGAAAGGCAATTGAACGCACAAGGACAAAGAGCCTCACTGCTACATAAACAAAGCCTAAAGCAACCATCTATCTGGAGATGAAATCAAAAATATTCACATAAAGCACTATTTTTGGGAGAGCTCGTATAGAGCAGATAGAGGTACAACACCAAGGACATCTTGAAATTGTTTAAATAAATTACTTTTGCTCAGAGGTTATTCACAAATGCAAAAATTGGCTGAGGAGGCATTTTCCGCTGATCAAATAATGTAAAAGGTTCATTTCAATTTGATTGTATCGCTTCAGTGGTTCCTCCGTAATAGTAGGTGTGCTGTGAAGCCACGAATGAGCGTGAAACGTTCCCCATATCCAAGCTGAGCATTATGAACTGTGGCAGAACAGTCACTTGATCTTTGAAGATGAGAAAAAGAGAGAGGAGAAAGTCTACGGAGACGTCTAAGTGTATAAAGGTATATTTATATACACTTAGCAGGGGCCTATTTCCTTACAGGAACTTGCAGGAGCAACCTACGGTTGTGATGGTGCATTATTGTAAGGATTGGGCCATACATTTTTTTTTTTTTTATTCGCAAGCCCTGAAATTAATCCATAACACCCTTTTAGAGGTAGTACAGCAATAGCAAAACCACGAATAATCATTAAAGCCAGAAATCTGGTTAAAAAGCTTATTATTGGATTTCTTTGAAAGCTTGAAAGCTACAGCAGTGTGCAAAACCTTTTTCTTCTTTTTCATATTATTTCCTGTGTTCAGTGCACCTGCACCAACCATTCAGGTGTGTGAGTGGTGCATATTTATGGATCCATAAATCAAAAGAAAAATACACTGGAAAAATCAAGCACAAATGCTAAATGCATGCACTTTAACCCAGCAAATCTCCATAATTCAAAGTCTCACACCTTGTACAATACCTTTCCCTTAACTTTAAACACAATGCCACTCTCCAAAGCCAGGTGATAGGTTGCCAAATTAGAGAATTTCAATTATTACCAAACTGCTGCGGTAGTTGATAGATCTTCCCTTAGAGACAGAGACCATAAAACCTCACACAGAACAGGCCAAACATCAGCAGTGCCAAAAAACATCACACCAAGGTTCCTCTGTGGACAGATAAAACAAATTTCAAAGAAACTTCCAGAAGCCTCTGCTGGAGAGGCTGAAACAGTGCCAGCACAGGCGGGAAGGTGAGCCGGGTGTGAAACCCTCCTGCCAAAACAAAATCAATACAATCATCAGGTTTTTGGTGGAGTGAATTTATGAACCTATCAAGAACATGTCAAGGTCAATCATTTTCATGACAATGATTTGTCCATCAGTGCCACAGTAAAGCATATTTCAAAACTATTAACCGATGCAGATGGTTTCGAGGTAATTTGTAGTTGTCCTTAAGTGGCCTACGGTCGTCTGCATTCGCCCACGTTCTGCTCTTCTGGACCTAAAGTACCAGGCTGGGGGATATGTCCTTTGGACATTTTAGTTTGAGTGCATAAATCAGTTTCTTCCCTTTTCCTCCTCACCTCGGAGGCCTGAGGATATTAAAATGTATATGTTTAAATGTGTGAACATTAAAAAGAGATTGGAGATTCCTCAACCCAAACATTAGGTTATGGGTTGCTAGGCAGCAGTGTGCTGGATGCTCAAATGAAGAACAAAGCCTGCAACAAAACACACAAACTTAAAGGGGGTGAATCTCACAAGAAATGTTTCTAATTTTATTTCCTGATAATTAAGCATTCTCCCTGAAAAATGCAAAACATCCGGATTCTCATTACTGTAATGTGGAAAAATCTATAGTATTAAAAAATAATTAACTAGCATTTGATGTTCTTTCTTCAATTTATGCTAATTTTAATTACAGAAACTGCATTACAGTAATTGAGAATATAATGAACATCACTGAGATTGAGGATTACAAAAAAAATACAAAAGTAATACATTAAAATGGAAGTGAAGCAGTTATCAAGTTTACAATATTTAGTAAACTGATTTCCACTTTAATTACAAAAAAAAGAAAAAAAAAAAAAACATATATATAAATATATATTTTACAGAAAAAAAGGATGTTTTGTGTTTGCTTTTGAAGCAAGGGCCGCCCAGGGCTGGACCAAAATTTTGATTAACTGAATGTTTTACCTCAATAATGTTTAATTTTGGCTGGGTGATTTTTTTTCTAATTTTTTAATTCGAATAAAATTTTTTGCCACAATTTTATTTTTTAGAAAACAAGGAATCATGATTTTAAATAGAAAAATAACCAAACGTTAGAATTAGACACTGACAATATTCCAATAATAACAGTAAAGAGAAAAGAACGATCCAACAGTGGAAGAGGAAAAACATGCAAGAAGATTGATGTGAACTTCTTTTAACTTGAGCGCTGTGTTTTTAGAATGCCGTTTCATGCAAGAGATGCGAGTGCAAGACACAGCACTCAGGAAGTTTTTTTTTTCTTTTAATGCAGTGCAGAATGCCTACTTTGCCATGTTGCTGTCAAATACAAAAGTTGCCATTGCTACTGTAAACAAAAGCCTGCACTGTTTGCCCCGCCTCCGTGGTCTTCTCATTGGTCCACTGTTTTTGACCTGACATTGATGAGCGATGCGGTCATAAATGTCTGTATGATGCCGACTACATATTCAGTAGTAAGTTTTTAACAGTTCTTAACAGGATTAAAAAAACAAGGGAAAATTACGTCAGTTAGAGGTTCTGAATTTCGGTTTCAATTACTTTTCAAATAATCATCCAGCCATAGGCGCTGCCATCTTGCAATACCACAGCATGTGACATCATGGAGTTGGTTTGCTCTATTGGCCAATGAAGTAATGCAAGCATTTCTTTACTTTTTGAACATACAAATGCTATTTTAACACAAATGTTTTCGCTTCTGACCAGAATTTGGATGAATATCCAATGTCACATCTGTCTGAATCACAAAGTTTTGATCGTGGTATCCCAAACATTGTGTTCATAACACAAGGCGCAACATATGGACACAAACAAAGCTTCATACAAATATCGTTCATGTGGCATCTTACTGACCCTTCACAAGCGACTTGACTGACAAGTGATTTGACCAATCATAACGCTGAATCTGCCATTTTGTCCGACAAACAACTTTAGATTAACTTCGGTGGACTTAAACTTAAAATGGTGTGTATTGACGTCTTAAATAAAATATGTTCTGATGTTCATTCATGTTTTCTCATGCTTTAAGTCAAGAAAAGCCGATCGGTTCACGTGTCGACAGATCTAATAAGGCAATACAGTGATCAGTCACTACACATTAAACGGTATTTCTTAAAAAATGACAACATTTTAAAGCTGAGACCTTGTTTCATACCAGAAGTAAGTTGCTCTGTCTTGTCCGTCTGCATGTTGTCAGTTTCCTCTTTGCTCTGCGATTAATTTTTCTCTACATGATGTTTAGTACGAGAGTGGCATTGTTTGTCGGACATAGCAACAGTGACTAAGGAGGGCGGGTTTTCGTGTGGTATTGCAAGATAGCGGCGCCTTTACTCTAAACGCTTTAACAAAACATAATTTTTTCTTTAAAATGGTTACATTAATTGTGTTTGTTATATATTTGTTACTTCAAGTGGAAATAATGTAAACTTAACTGTTTCACTTCCACTTTAATTGTCATGAAAACAACGTAACAATGCAAAAACTTAATTGCCGTCATTTTCTTGAAGCAAAATGAAGCATTGATAAATTCAAAAAGTTTAGGGTCAGTAACTTTTTCTGAAAGATTTTTTTTTTAAGTAGTATTTTTTTTAATCAAATACATTCAGCTTTGTAAGCACAAGCAATTTTTAAAAACATTTAAATTTTTTTTTACATAACCTCAAACTTTTGAACAGTTTTTTCCCCCATGTTTTTTTTCAATTTAAGGTAAAATGTGGCATTGACAAGCTCTGGACATACTTTTTAAGATTGCCCCAGTGGTGAAAAAAAATAAAAAATTGAAACCCTAAGCATTTCCACATTAGGCAGGTAAGAGTGTAAAACCTGTTGCATTGAAATCCCACACTAGTTGAAGCACAGACACATCTCTTCCCTTCAAACATTAACAATGATGAGGACCCCTGCTGATGACAGGAACCGTACTCTTCAGCAAGGGCTCCAAATGTTGTGAATTACTGATAGAAAGAGACAAAAGAGAATCGTAGCGAGCCGAAACAAGACTAGTTAAAATTCCAGCAGACAGGCTAGGTTAGGACAAATCGGATATGGTGCTGAACATCTCAAGACTACGAGAGTCGACAGAGGGAGAGAAAGAGTGAGAATAGGAGAGGGGGACAGACTGCTAAAGTTCACAGATGGTACAGCATGGTAAACACGACGATAACAGGAAGACAGCAGGTTAAGAGGATTTTATGGCGTTTAATGAGAACGATACAGATCATTATTAATGCTTTGTAAAGCAATCTGGGATTCCGACAATGGGATAAACGTTATTATGTTACTCCCACTGTAAGACGTGGAAGATTAGATCTGGGGGAGAGGGAAAAAAAGGAAGTAGCAGAAACTCCTTTACGATCATCACAACTGCTTTTCAGCATTAACAAACTTTAATGAAATCGCAAACGAGACACATTTCCTTCTTTTCATGTTCAATCCACCTAATCAATTCAGATTAAAATCACTACAAACAAGGTCATATTCCTTTACATGAACTCTTCGCGGAGTAAATGGAAATATCTCCCACACCTACCTTCTGCATTTTAGCCTTCCTAGCATTCTGAAGCAGCCTGCGTCCAAGCTTCTTGGCGTACCAAATGGAGGCAAACATAGTGTGGCTGAGTGGAATCTCTCCGTATGAATTATGAGTAAACACTGTGGAGGAGTCACCAGTCTCAGCGTCAGAGAGAGAGAGAGAGAGAGAGAGAGAGAGAGAGAGAGAGAGAGAGAGAGAGGGAAAGAGGGAGAGAGAGATGCTGTTCACACTCCTCTCCTCTCAGTAATAATCTACACACACTCAGCCTAGAGCAGGTGAGAGAGAAAGAGGGAGGGCAAAAAGAGACACAGCCTGCTTGGAGAAGTCGCAAATCTCACATGGACTCTCTCGTTAAAGTCTCAGTGTTTTCTCCTTTCTCTTGCCTGCAGGTTTATTTACATTTTGCCAACAGTGTTGAGTCTTCTCCTTTATGGTATTGTATGCAGGACCTAAACTGTGTTGGCAACCCCAGGCCACTGTAGCTGCTTTGTGTGCAAGGGGTAGTACATGAGTCTATCTGGCCCTGGTTCAGGGGCTCTTCTGCCTGTGTGAGAGATGAATGCAGTTCCTCAAGCTAGTGGGATAAATCATCTTACTCTCCTGAGGTTCCTCTGGGACCAAAAACACAATCTGTCTGTGCCATCAGTGAGGGTAAACATAAGCTGCATCCCTCACACCTCGGAAATGCTTTGGATCATTGTCAAATTCACACCTGCGTGAGACCGCTACGGTCGCTGAACAGAAAGCTGGAATCTACCTGTAATTGTATCATTAAATGCCACAACAAGCTATTTTAAATTGTGTTGGAAAGGAAAAAGATGATTTTTTTAAAGGGATATACAGTAGTTCAACCAAAAGTTTACACACTGCATAACCTACTTTCTACTGTGGAACATAAAAGACGACATTTTGAAAAATGTCAATGGGCTCCAATGTTGTTTGGTTCCCAACATTCTTCAAAATATTTTCTTTTGGGTTCTGCAGAAGAAAGCAAGTCGTACAGGTTTGGGATGACATGATTGTAAGTCAGTGATGACAGATTTTTAATGTTTAAGTGGACTATCCCAATATCTCATGGTTTTCTCAAAATGGAGACTTATGCTGAAGTCACTTTCTCCTCAGAACTTACTTCTGAGGGAAAAAGAGACATTCTGTCCTTTGGAATTTCAGACAAGGTCTCAACAATACGCTCAAAGACACCAAAGTCTGCAATCACAAGTCCGAGATTTCAATATGAACGTTTTTCATAAAGTTCTTCAAGGACTCTGAGCTATGCTTTGCACATTCACTCTATATCTCTATACACTCTGCAACTTAACAATTATCTCAGCTCCTTCTATTTTTAACTCGGGATTGTAAGAGACAGCAATTATACTTAATTTAAGCAAAATTAAAGACCCCATTAAAGACAACATGAAATGCATTCGCAACCCATTTACTTGTGTCACACAATTCCAATTTTTCAAAAAGAAAAACTGTAGAGATGTAATTGGTTTTGGTAATGGGTAATTGGTTTTACCCATTAGAAATTGAAGACAAACATTGTTTCTTTGGAATAATGTGCACCAATTAATTCCACAACAAAACCGGGAATGTGTATTATGAAAGCGAATATGGTTAATTTTTTTGTATAGACTTTAAATCTTCTGAGCAATAAGCAACTCAGTTTTAGGGTCATTTTTTAAAAGAAATTAACACTTTTATTCAACAAGGATGCATTAAGCGGATCAAAAAATTTGAGTTAAGACAGTAAAGTTACCAAAGATTTTCTATTCATCAAAGAATCCTAAAAAATGTAGCACAGTTTCAACAAAATTAAGCAGCACAATTTTGATGTGATGCCGTGTCCCAGCGTGACGAGACAAAAACAATAAAACCCATTATGAATGAAGCATTTGTTGCGTCAAGTGAGGACATAATTACTGATTATAATGACTCATTCTCAGTGTTGGGAAAAGTTACTTTTAAAGGTAATACATTACAATATTGCTAATTATGTTAGTTAATTTTTATGGAAAGTAATGTGTTACGTTACTTTTGCATTACTTTTAATATCTGAGTAGGGCTTGCTTGTTTGTTTTTAATATAAAAAGTTGCAAAAGTAAAAGCCCTTTCATACCAAAAGCCTCAGGCTGAAGGAAAAGTAAATTCACATCTGTACAGTAGAATGCAGAAGAGGAAAGTTCAACACTCTTCAGCAAAAAAAAAAAAACAAAAAAAAACAAATGTTAGTGTATCTTGAGTAATTTTTGCTTATTAGTATGGTTGAATTGGATCATCGAAGGTCAGCAGCAATTGCAATGCAGCGCATCGCATAACATAACACAATGTCTGCATTTGCGATTGTAGAAATGACAAACAACAAGCACTACTATACACTGCTCAAAACTCACATTTGAATAGCCAGTAGCAAATTCTTTAAAATATGAAAATGTACTTACAGGCTGTGAGTCAGAAGTGCCAGACAGCTACTCTCCCAAGTTCAGGAAACAATCCTCCATAAAATGGACTGCACATGCTCGAATATTTGCATTGTACTGTTCTGGAACAGTGTTGTAAATATACCTTAACCACTGATATCTTTCTTTGCGTATACATTTGGGCGGTGTTATGCAAATCTTCCCACATCATGACGTACACATGTGTGGGCGTGTTTGAATAAGCTGTTTTAGGAAGGCGTGACTGAGTCATAACTTTTACAAAGAATATCTCTTTGGGTTTGAAACTTTTTAGTCTTTGTAACTTTACAGATCTTATATATGCAAAAACAGCTTGTAACACTCCAAAGAAAAAGGAAAACATGAGATCACAGTATGACCCCTTTAGAAGTTTTTTTTTTTGAACGGATAGCCATATTGATCAGCGTGTTTTTAATTAAAACATGAAACCTCTGATAAATCACTGAACGAAGACAAGAAGTCACGGATAATGAAAAATGTTTCTTGTCTAATGTGATTAACTGTTATTTGATAATGTTTTTGTACTGCTTAGTTAAAATAAGACTGCTCTACATTTTTCAAGAGCCATCATTTTTAACACTCGGTTGACACACAGATCAATGGTCAGCCCTCATACTTATAACGCAGTCATTTTTCACACTGATCTGCTAAGTGGGTGTGTGTGAGCAAGTATTACAGCAGGAGGAGAGATTTCATTATTCTTCCTTCCGCTCCCCATCACACCCCAGCACGCGTTTTCACACGCTGCAAATGAGCTTCATTTTAACATCACCGAACGTCTCCGCTGACAACGTCACACATTCACAGAAGCGCACTCATCAGCAAAAGTGAAAGAAGATCGCCACTGAAATCCCAGAGGCTCTCTTAACCGTTCCCAGAGCCATTCACGGTCCTGGACGCACTGATAGGAGCGATCCAGAGCCTACAAATAGATCAGTTCATCCATCGGCGATAGCAGTTAATCTAAACCTTTTTTAGGTTAACTGTACACTACGATGGTAAAATGTTCATAGAATGGGAATACTGAGATCTGAGTAGACACAGTGAGCTCTTTCAGCCAGCTAAGATGTGGAAATGTTAACACGAGGGTGGTGTGGGATAAACAATGAGGCAGGGATGTGACTCGCCCCTGAATGGGGGCGAATGGAGGCGTTACAGAGTTACAGAAGCCTTGAGTCATGATGTTACTCACTGATGATCTTCTGGACAACATGGGGCTGTAGAAAAACAGTGGAGTGAGTCTTAAAGATAGACACAAATTACATTAAATGAGTGCCAAAAAGGCACAGGCATCAAAAAACATGGTAGAAAGCTTTAATGAACTATATTAAGGTGTACAATTGAACAGGTTATTGAGCAGGAATAAATAGGTTATTCTGGGCTGATAATGAGTACATGAAAATGTTAACAAAGCCACATGTATGGCTTCAGGTTCATAGATTAAGCTCTAATTCAGTTAAATATTTACACAAAGTACATCTGTGAAATTCGCTTTTCAAATAAGGAGATTAATCAAGGGGGTTTATAGCTGAAAGCTAGGCATGATTCAACCCCATATCCTCAGTATTACCAAAAAGGGTAGCAGGTACTGAATCTAATCAACCTGTGGGTTTCTATAGCTAGAGAATAAACATAGGAGTCTAAGCAGGAAATATAACTGAGAATAAATTGAATTTGAGGCAATAAATCTCTCTTCAGTGAATCAATAAACGACTCTATTTTGTTAAATGAATACACCTTGTGCTTGTTGCATAACTACTTCATCTTGAATTCTCATTCTAAATGCTACATATTATTATGATTGTTACATAATTCCAGCAATGAGCTGAATAAAGTGCTCTTGATTTTCCTCAGGCGTAAGCTGATTACAGAATATTGTTAAAGAACTCTGGTTTATGTGCGTCACATTCACGAATTCAAGAAGCAGTCACACTTTATAGTAGTCTACATGAAACGTTTACTTTGTTAATATACATTGCTACTTATATGAAATAAAAAAAATATATATATGTTTTGCAGTATGTGCTATTGGTTAATGTTATACATCAGCCAAAAACAGCTATTTGGATGATGTTTTAGACCAGAGGTTTTCAAACATTTTGATGACACTAACCCCAAATATGACCATCGCCTGGCAAGGGACCACATACCTAAAATATATAAACATCTCTATATTTTCATGTATAAATATGTATAAAATATTCTTTTTCTCTATATAAGGCCATTCTTTTATCAAAGAACTTGCTGATTAACTATCTTAAGTTCTAATTGGTGATTTTAATATCCATGTTGATAATGAAAAAGATGTACTGGGATCAGCATTTATAGACATTCTGAACTGTACTGGGGTCAGACAATTTTCTTACCTTGTCTCTATTTCTTAGCAAATCCAATAGCTCAGAAAAACTTGATGTTGTAAGAGAAACTATGGACCCTCTCTTTTCTAGCACTTTAGATACGGTTGCTCCTTTACACTTAAAGCAGATGAGGGAAAACAGTTCGACACTGTGATATATCAAGCACAGTGGCACCCTAAAGTGAGCAGCCAGGAAAATGGAGCACACCTGGAAGAAAACAAAACTAGAGGTATTTCGTACTGCATGGAGGGAAAGTACTTCTACTTACAGAAAAACTCTAAAAACTGCTAGACCTTTTTAATTGTCGTCTCTTCAACTTTAACACAGTAGCTAAATTAACAAAAATAAAGCATCAACAGGTGTAGACATTTCCTAACAGCCCAGCAGTAATGGCTTTATGAACTTCTTTACTTCCAAGATCGATACTATTAGAGATAAAATTCTAACCATGTGGTTGTCACCTACAGTAGTGCCCTATAGATCACCTGAGGAATAATTTCACTCATTCTCTGCCACAGGAGAGGAAGAATTGTATAACATTATCAAATCATCAAAACCAACAACATGTATGTTAGACCCTATTCCATCTAAGCTACTAAAAGAGGTGCTTCCAGAGGTCATAGATCCTCTTCTGAATATTATTAAAATAAATAATATACATACTAACATAAATTCCTGGACAGGACAGGAATTAATGGGAAAAATTATTATTTTTTGTATTGTTGGGGGAAACTGTGCAACATGGAAATTGCATGGTACAATTAAATCTGGATTATGCTCTAGGCAAATCACACTTATTTATCAAATGACAAGTTTGGTACACAAATTACAGACCACCTGAAAGTTAATTTTCATTTTAGCTGGCGCTGAAATATGCTTGCCTTAGCAGAGCTCCTTCATTATCAGGTCTGGCTTTGATTATCCTGCGGCGCATCTGTAATAGATGGGCTACAGTGGTGCGTTTTTCAGACTGCATGCATTGCAGCGCAGCTATTGATTTTTGTACGCCAGGGAGCTCTGTGTACGTAGGGAAATTTCCTCGTACTGCCCACTCGTGTCTAGGAAATGAATGGGCCGGGGGGCATTGCATTCTCTAAATAATAGGTCTACCCCAGAGGGGATGTGTGTAAGAAACCAGGGGTACAACATTGTTGATTCTCTAAGCGAGTCAGAGTACACTCCATCATGAACACAGAGGCCATCAGAAGCAGCAGACTGAGGGGTCATTCAGTCAGACGCTGTTCATTAAAGAAGGCTTTACGGAGTAAGTAAAATTGGGAGGGCGGCTTTGAGACCATCCGAAGCCCTGGAGTTTAAGGTTGTATGAGGGACAAGTGTGAATGTGGACGACTGCTGAAAGGACGGTTCTGATCAGCATAGGAAGCACATATGCATACATATTCCAGAATCCCTTGCCCATCAATTCTGCTTCATTCTGAAAATACATTCTAAGCACTTGTAATTCCCTCAACAAACACAATCACAATCCAACTCTACACATGTACACACCCACACACATTAGGATTCAAAGCATGCATCCAGAAAACAGTATTTCCCCATCTGAAAGGGTAAAATCATTTCTCGCTCAGATGTGTCACTCATGGCCCGAAATGCTAAAATCAATCACATATCATCTGAAGGTGATAGCCACTGAGATGGCAGCAGAAAAGTGGCAGTACACCTTCATATGACAGAGCCTTAGAAAGAAAAATAAAATACAAGGAATGAAAGAATGGAAGAAAATGAAGGAGGAATGAAAAAAAGAACAAAAAAAGGGGGGAAAAAAATGAATAAACAAAAGATAGAAGAAATGAAAGAAACAAAAGTGCAAAAAATGTAAAAGAAAAAAGGCAAACAAACAAAAGAACGACAAAAGAAAGACGAAGAAGAGTGAACAAACATACAGAATGAGTAAACAAATGAAAGAATGAAGGAAAGAAATTAATGAAAGAAAGAAAAAAGGAAAAAAAGATTAAACAAACAAAAGATAGAACAAATGAAAGCAGCTAAAGCCCAAACAAATGAAAGAGAAAAAGGCAAACAAAAAAAGAACAACAAAAAGACAGAATGAGCAAACAAATGAAAGAATGAAGAAAATAAATTAATGAAAGAAAAGAAAAAAGGAATGAACAAAAGACAATGAATGAAAGAAACAAAAAAACACTAATGAAAGAAAAAAGGCAAACAAAAAAAACAGAAGAGTGAACAAACTAAACAGAAAAAAGAAAAGAAAAGAAAAGAAAAGAAAAGAAAAGAAAAGAAAAGAAAAGAAGAGATTAGAGATTAGTGATCTCTAACAAGTAATCCCACAGTTATTGCTGTTGGCAGATGGATCAGGCTGTGTGTACTCGAAAGGCAGTAATGATAAGACTAAAATGTGCGTGTACTGTACAACAGTGTTAGTAGAACACACACACACACACACACACACACACACATTCAGATCAGCATTAGTCTCTCAACAGTCGGAATCACACAGCCATACGATTCCATTGATCCCATTTACTGAGCCACATCATGACCTTGACTCTATGGACTTTGCTTTGTCCCCCACATACAGTACACAGTTATGTCATGTCAAGGGTGAACCATGGCCATGTACCCATGGTCTCAATCTAAAATAAATAAATACACAAAAAAGTTAGTACCCACTATACCTCGCCCACTTTTCCAAAAAACAATCAATTCCTGACATCTAAATGATGTCATCAGTCAGCACCTGTGCACTGATAAACAAAGGAATGATGATGGCATGCAGATGCAGTCATAGGTGGGATGTGTTGGTATGCATGAGCAACATACAGTGGGGAGGGCAGATTCCTGACCCACGAAAAGGGCAGAGGCTCTGACAGGGGACCACATCAAAGTGATCTGTAGCTCAGGCTCCAGCAGGTCCCTTTACCCCCCACTGTCCTGCCTATAGCACCTTCTCAATTTGCATCTAATACTGTGACCATATAGCAGGAGAGGGAAACTGCAAGGACATAATCCGAAAGGAAAAAAGCAATAGGAATAGGGGGAAAAGGGTGATTTCTGTATGATCCTGAGACTTTCAGATCCTGAGAGGTTTGTAATCACAGGCATAAAATACAGGATGTACATTCTGATCAAACAATTAAACACAGCCTTGGTAAGAATGCCTTAAAATCTTTATACACTAACATATTTTGACTTCTGCACAACAGCATCAGGGTTTGGCTGTATCTTGCCGTACCCACTGGCAAATGTTCGTCAAACACGTAAGAGGGCCTTAATTCTGCTTCCCTCTGCAAATGTTAACAGGAAGCAGACGGAAAGCATGAGGCTAAGAGCCTTAAATGAGCCGTTTCTCTTTAAATTGCCTTTGATCCATCTGAAATGGAAGAGCAGAAGGTACACTTTTATTCTGCGCATGCTGAAATATCAACATCAAATTAGACACAATTTTGCGGATGGCAGTTCCATCAAGGTTTTGTAAAGGAGCACGGGATGAGGGCTCGGAATCTGCCCCTTCCAGGAAATCTCCCACTGCCTGCCATATGCATTTACCCTCTAATAGCAAATCAATTTCTCTGGAGGCCTTATTGTGTAATGGATTCTGGCTGAAACGCAACCTCCATTGCCCTCCCTTCCAGTTTTCGCTGTCTTCTCCTTCCGACTGCCTCTCTCTCTCGGTTTCCAGCCTGTGGTGGGTAATTTGGGGTGTTAATTGCAGTGTGTTATTGTGTCCTGTCAGGTTGGAAAGGAAGCGCTGGGAAGCCACTTTAAGATGCCAACACGCGTGCACACATGGAGCTCTCCGTGGTGCTGCAATGCTATCTTGTACTTTACACAAATGATACGTCTCAATGGGACCCAATAGCGCTCTTTCTCTTTCTCTGCCAGTGACTGAGCTGCTTTAAAGTGCACTAAAACTGAGTTATATCACCACTGCACCAGCAATCACCCGAACCACAGGGAAGACTCATGTGCTCAATTTAAACTACCAATGACTCACTGTTAAATGCGACTACTGTGGCTAGAAAATACTTTCAAGTGCATTGTATGCCTTTCAGGGAATAAATTTCTCTCTTTAACAAAGCTGTGAGGTGAGCGCTGATGGAGCTAAACTCGAGTTTCCAGGTGCAATCTGGGAGATTAAAGGCGGTCGGTACTTTAGACACTCCGACACAAATCAGGAAGTGTAACAGCAGAGCTGTGCACAGCAGCAGGGAATGAGGTAGATAAGAGCTCTCCAGTCAGATAAATACAGAAGGTTGAGGACAGGAAGAGATTAGGACCTACAGTCCACTTTTTACACCAGAACAGTGTAATGTTATCAGGATGAGGAAAAAAAAAAAAGATCTGAAAATTGGCTGCTTTTACACAGCAGGAGCATACAGCTGCCTATATGATTACATTAATATAGTTAAAAAATAGAATGCCAACTGCATGTTATAACCTTAAATTTGGTTACCTTAAAGGAACAGTTCACTCTAAAATGAAAATTCTGTCAGTAATTACTCAACCTCATGTCGTTCCAGACCCGCAAGACCTTGCCCTAAGATGTTTTTGATGAAATCCAAGAGCTTTCTGGTCCTGCATTGACAGCAACTGATGTTCTTACTACCTTTCTGGGCCTTGGACATGTCAGTTGCGTTGCAGTCTATGGAACGACATGAAGGGGAGTAATTAATGACAGCATTTTCAGTTTTTGGGTGAACTACCCCTTTAAATTGTCTGTACCCTACATCAAATTCTAAGAAATCAACCTGGACTATCTGTCTGTGCTAAAGTAAAAAAAAATATATGATTTTAAATGCTTTTAAAGTTTCTTATGCTCACTAAGGCTTCATTTATTTGATCAAATACACTAATATTGTGAAACATTATTACAGTTTAACCCTCAAGCATCCTTCGAATAGCAGCCCTTAATTTGTCCTCCGTAAACAAATTTGGGCACGAAGGTCTCAGGTGTAATACCAATTTTATATATATATATATATATATATATATATATATATATATATATATATATATATATATATAAATGTCACAGATAAAATACAAACTATCAATTTATTCAATTTGAAGATTTTTGGTGGGTTTATTTATTTATTCTGGTGCATTTCAGCAAGTTCAGACAGCCAAAACCTGAAATTTTGGTGACTTTGGTGACTTTTGGTGACATATAATGGTATAAAAATATTAAATATCAATAGCCACTACATGGCTGTAGTACTCAATGGCTGCATATAGGCTGAAATCTATAAAACATTGTAGTAACAAACTTAACCTCTTAAGTTTTAGTTTTTATCACAAGTTAATATTGTAGAATTAAATAAAATGGATAATTTAAATAAAAAATTAAATAAACAAACACTTGCGTTGGGTGAAACTATAAAATGACACCAAAATATGCTTCCAGACAAATCTAACCATGCTATAAGAAAAAGATGAAGTAGGAGACAGAGTAATCACTTATTTCTATATAAAAACCCCCATCAAATTTCAATAACTCAAAGTAAAATGGCACCAAATGGTGCCAAACAGGTAAGAATAAACAATAAACCAAATAGCATGTTTCAGACATTTTTTTTAAAAATTTGGAATCATCAACAAATCTTACAGTAGGACTTCGATCTGACTTTGAAGTGTGTGTGTGTGTGTGTGTGTGTGTGTGTGTGTGTGTGTGTGTGTGTGTGTGTGTGTGTGTGTGCACGCACTGGCTGAGTGGCACCAAAAAAAAAAAAGCTGTCATTCTGCATATTCAATATTGGATATATTGATTTTTATTGGACAAATGCAAAAAAAAAAAAAAAAATTGTATTTGTAAAATTAAAAAAACAAAAACAAAAAGTATTTCCTTATTTCCTATGAGTGCCCGTTTTTGTCCATGAAGGACAAATTAAGGATTTTTATTTTTTTTAACTACTTAACTTTGTTGAATAGTCTGAATTTTTTTGGGTGTTCAGGTGGTAAACTTAGGAAAAGTAGCCAAGGCTTGTATCACAAGAAAAAAAAAAAAAAGAAAAAAGAACTTGCCTGAATTTGTCCCGACGGATGCTTGAGCGTTAAAACAACTATTTTAATAAATATTTCAATGTAATTTTTTCCTGTGATGACAAAGCTGAATTTTCATTACTTCAGTGAATATTACTATTTTTACTGTATTTTTGATCTAGCCATTGTTTTATAAATAAGCAACATTTATAAAAACAAAATTGCATAATTTTTCCCCAAGATAACTTTTATTCTCTTAAACGGAGGTTCACAGTCTGTCGGCGGCTGTGACAGGCACAGTCTGGGTCATGAATATTCATAAATGATGTGTTATTATTCATAAATTCATATTTTTTTATTCTAAAAATGATTTGCTAAAAAGGCAGACATTAGTAGGTAGCCTCAGCCACAGTGTAGCAACCAGATGCTCGATTGTAAAGTCTGTTTTATGTAGCTAGGTACTTTTTTCCCCATTCTCAATGAGGTCAGAAAAAACAAACCTCTTTAAAATATCCGAACAAATTTAGTCATTTCTAAAAGTCATTACGGTACGCCCCTGCATCTGATCAACAAATATAGACAAGCGGTCCTTACTCTGAAAAAGCAAGCTCCGATCTCTCGAGTTCTCATTTTTATTTCAAAAAGGACGACACCGAGTGCATCCATATAATGAGCTGAGCAGAAACAACATAAACATGTGCTGGGCGTCGGGTCCTGGAGGTCTCTGAAACCCTGTCAGTAAAACCCACTTCACATTCTCTCTGTCGTTTAGCACTTGCAGTGCAGCATAACCCTGTTAGAGCTACTTACACTCATTAGAGATACAGGGTGAAGGTCACACACACACACACAAATGCACACACACACACACACACACAATAACAAGGTCGGACTCAAGCGTGGGTCTGATTATTAAAAACATTGCAGTCGGGCACATCTGTTACCAGGCAACTGCCAGGATCTGACTGCATTCATGGGCTTTAAGAAGACAGATTTAAGAAGGGAGGACACAATAACATGTGTCCTAACTATAAAACATCAATGCTGGGATTTGCTATAATAACGGAGACATATACTAATCAATACAGTCGCATAGTGTAACAAAATATTCCCTTTTCATCAGTGATTTGGCCCGGGCAGACATTTCATCACCATTAAAAAGTCAAAACAGTTTTTGGCTTGAAGGATGCATATCAAACAGTCTGTGAGGACTGATCGGGACGTCTAGATACGTTCTCTTTTAATCCCCAGTCTCTGTAATCTGCAATTAAGGAGACAGTTTAGTATTCATATCACTGTGTTTGCTTTGGTTAGGAATGACCTTCCTCAGCAACTGTGTGCGGAGAGAAAGCAAAAGAAAGAAGAAAGAGAGCTAAGGAACAACAACATGCCTTTGCTTTGACACTGCACATCCACACTGGCTATCATAAAATATGATACAGCGATGCTTAATATGGCAAATGTAATGGACCTAATGTAGTCCTGCCTTTAATTAAAAAAAAAAAGAGCCAATCATCTTATTTAAATGCATACTGTGCATTTAAGCACTTTTTTTGTTCAAGAAGTGAACTAAGTTGCCCCAACATTGGCTTTGCTGACATAGTTTACTAAAAAAAATATAAAACAAGTATTTATTAACAGCAACAGGTTCTATAATTAATGTTATACAATGAAGCAAGTAAACCACCAGAAAAAGAAACAGATGGGTGGCACATGTGACTCTCCTGGCGGTTCTCTAAAGCTCTGGAAGCGTCTTTCTACTCTCATGTAATTTTCCAACTCAACAATGGTAAGTGTATTTAGATGACTTACATGATGAAACCTGTAAGGATTCTCTCTCACTATTCTCGGTTTCTTCTTGATATGATTCACTGTATATTCATTTTGTGGGTAAATTATCCCTTTAACAAATCTCTTAAATCGCAGTGAGATTTCGACTGAATGCTATTTCAAGGACAATGACACAAAGTTTATGTAATTACGTCAAAACACTTTTTTCTCACCATGTTTAATATGCAGAAACAGTTATAAGCAAGCCCTTTGTAGCTTGTCAAAGAGTCTGACATTTTGTCTGTTAATTTCTACCTTAACCAATGGTAAGACTATCTATTTGTCCAAACTGCACTGTAAAAATTGTTGGAAAAAGTCTGAAATTATACCATTAAAAACTGTAAATGGTTTAGCATCAAATAATATGTAATTTTACTGTGGTTTGCAAGTACATCTGAGAATTATTGTATCATTTACAGTGTGAAAAAAACAGTAAAAAACAAACAAAACTGTTAGATCTTGCATAAATAACTTTGCTTTTCTAATTTTTGTTATCAGTAATGCAGATTGGGATGTTTGTAATGCATTTCATATAATTTAGTTAATGTTTATTTCACTATTTTAGTATTACTGTGTGTGTGTGTGTGTGTGTGTGTGTGTGTGTGTGTATACTTGTTCTTGCTACATTGTGGGGACCAAATGTCCCCACAAGGATAGTGAAACCTGAAATTTTTGACATTGTGGGGACCGGCCTGCGGTGAAAATGATTAAAAATAGTAAATGATGTTTATCTGAAAGTGTAACGATGCAAACATGTTTTCTGTAAGGGGTAGGTTTAGGGTTAGGGTTGGGTTAGGGGATAGACAATATCGTTTTGTCAGTATAAAAACTATAGAAGTCCCCACAATTCACAAAAACAAACGTGTGTTTGTGTCTATACATGAGTATTGGCTGTTTTTATGTACAAACTACTTACTATAAAATCTGACTTATGTTGTTTTCTGTTGTACCACTCACATTATTATGATGTTTATCACTACATTTAGATTGGCATAAGGTGAAATGAACACAGCAGTGGTGTGCGGTGGTGTTCTGAAACGAGGAGACAAAGTCCTCAAAGTTTTGTAGTTGTAGTTTCATGTCCCTGTCTCATTTTCTTCTTGTCACATTTTCTTAAACATTACTTATAGTAGAAATATACATATATTTCATATATTTACATTAACAGTGTAATCAATATTCTATTTGTGACCGTGGACCACAAAACTAGTCATAAGGGTCAATTTTCCGAAATTGAAATGTATACATCATCTGAAATCTGAATAAATAAGCTTTTCTCTGATGTATGGTTTGTTAGGATAGGACAATATTTGGTCTAGATAAAACTATTTGAAAATCTGAGGGTGCAAAAACATATTTGAGAAGATATTGAGAAGATTGCCTGTAAAGTTGTCCAAATGAAGCTCTTAGCAATGCATATTACTAATCAAAAATTAAGTTTTGATATATTTATGGTAGGAAATTTACAAAATATCTTCATGGAACAGGATCTTTACTATATCCAAATGATTTTTGGCATAACAGAAAAATCGATCATTTGACCCATATAATGTACTTTTGGCTATTGCAACAAATATACCCATGCTACTTTACTTGGGGTCCAGGGTCACATTTATTAAAGGAGAAGTCCACTTCCAAAACAAAGATTCACATATAATGTACTCACCCCCTTGTCATCCAAGATGTTCATGTCTTTCTTTCTTCAGTCG
>JAHKKF010492467.1:0-15964 GCA_019740295.1 Labeo calbasu
AACACAATAATAAAACGATTTTATGCAGTCAAGCTTGCAGTGAACTCAATGTACCGCACACGTTTTACAGTACATGTGTTTGCTGCGTTTGAACCTGTGACCTCAGCGTTACTAACTTGGTATGAATGTGTGTAAATCACAGCTGCCTCAGTTTCACAGATCAATGTGTCTCTTCCATAATTCATTCTGTTTGCTGCAATCTTATTAGCTCTGCATACATGCATTCAGACGCACACACAGTGCCTTTAACCTAAATCCAGTCTGTGATCGGTGAGCGTCTGTACTGTCGCCCCTGTTCAATGTGTTTTTAGTTAAATCCAGGGGGTTTGAGAAGGTCTGGCCCTCATCCAACACCTCGCTGGTGCTGTATTCAACCGCCCGGTCTGGGCCTCTGCTTCCAGCTCCTGCATCAAACCCAAACAAACCACCAGGAGTGCTGATGTGAACCTCTGTTAGCCAGTGCACGGGACCCTTTCTGACGCGCCTCCACTTTTAAACAGTACATCAAAACTGTCACGATCCGAACGCGGCAACGGCCAATAATCACAGGTTTAGCTGATGAAACAGGCAGCTTAAACACTCAGTGCAATAACTCTCTGCTACCGTGTGCGCTTTTGGATGCTCGGATCAGTCCCAATGTCTTTAAACAATTAAACATATCTCACAGGCGCTGCTGCACTCCAGCCAAGGTAAAGCATAATTCAGTGCTGTTTGAAAATATCCAGCAGTCGCTCGAGTTCAAACGCACACGACGGCGTGAACACAAGGGGGCGTCAGAGGGCATCAAACCCTGGTCAGATCAGGACACACTAACAAAGCAAATCTGCAAACAGCAGCTCATTCATCTCTTTTTTTCTTTGGTCTGTGTATGAAATTTGCATTTGGGCTGCAACAAATATGAATTATATTAATTAAAGTTTCATTTACAGAAAATAACTTCTGCTCCTGTGTAATATGGATATAGGTACTAAAAATAAAATTGCTCTTTTAATCCTATTCATCGTTTAATCCAAGAGCTAATTGACATTTTATTTGATTATCAGTACAGTTATTGGTGGCAGCCTTGATCTCTAGGAGCGTGAATAAAAATAAACAGAAGTGCATTTCCATGCATCTCGATCTCTATCGCCTGCATCTCCACATCGAAGCTCAGGTGATCGTGCGTCTATCTGAACAGGTAAATGACGCTCCGTTCTTCATCTTTTGGACCATCTGAACCCACCGCATACAAACAGCCCTTGTTTCCAGGCTGGTTAAACCGATCCGTGAGATCATTGCTTGCCAGGCCGTGGAGCGATGAGTTTTCCTTTCTTTGGAAAGTGGCTTTATTTCTCTCTGGTGGCTCCTAAATAACACTGCTCCTCCTGGCAGCTTGTGTTCTCCTCTTTTCTGTCACCTCTTATTATTTTCTTAATGTACTGGGACAGATTTACGAGCGAGGAATGTCCTGAGAGAACAAACCTTTCCCATAAAAGCCCAAACGCCAGTTTCTGTGCGTCTGCAGACAATGAAGAAAAACTCAGCTTGGGACAGACGCTCACACCATATCTATCATCCATCTATCTATTGTCCATCCATCCACCTATCTGTCTATCTGTCTGTCAATCCATCCATCTGCTACTCTCAGTAGGTGGACTGGTGAGCATGTTATAAGGTTTATGTAAGAATTACATAAGAATGTTTTTGTGCTTTTTTCATCCTGTAGAAACTAATTCAAACACTTTTCACGAATGTAAAAAGCTCTTTTGTTTTTGCTTGTACTCGTTTTAGTTGACTTTAAACTCTATACGAGGAGCACTACAGCGAGCGGGAGAGAAAAAACTCTTAGCGTGGCATCCTTCCAGCTGTTCCTTTTTAGCATACCTGAAGATAATTGCTGCTTTGTGCTGCTTTAATTAAAAAAACAGGGCGAGAGAGAGAGAGCGAGACCTGCTTTCACCCTTATCCGCGATGCATGCGGTCTGAAAGATCTCCGGCTCCGTGCGTTTCATCTTCGCAGGCACAGCTGGCTCGGGTTCAAGTCAAACTCCAGTAGGAGGCATTGTCCTGGACAGCAGATGGACTTGTCAGCATTAGCTAGTTATAAAGGGTGAACGCCCTTTCTGATGTGCCGTGAGATCACTGCGATAAAAGCGCTAAAGTGAGCGCTGCTGAAAGAGGAACTTGTGTTGTTTGGCCACCGGCTGGATTTATGCGATACTTTGTCCTTTGAACAAAGCGCAGCTCATCCTAGGAGAGATTTAATCACAGCGACAGGCCAAAACATCATCAAGTCGCACCGAACTTGAGGCCTAACCCTGTTACGCTCACTGACTCGTTGACATTTACTTGCTTACTGATCAGAAATCATCATGTGTTTTTAAAAAAAGGTGTATTTTTGATGAATTACAGTAGCAATCAAACGCTTCATCTCGTTTTATACAGCAACAGTAATTTCACCTCAGATGCAAGCCTTTTGTATTTTTATTCATTTAGCAGATGGTTTTGTCCAAAGTGACTTAAATCAGGGGCATTGCAATTGCATTGCATTAATAAAACATCATTTGCTTTCTTTTTGAATTTTTTATGTGCATATAGCAAATGTTTCTGACGTAAACGCACAATAACTTGCTATAATGTGCACAAAATGTCATAGTCGTTGCATTAGTGTCTCAAATCACCCTAGAGGATCAAAAGTGTTTACTGCATTTATTTAAAGCAATTAATTTAGCTCTAAATAAAAAGGGTTTGTATTTATATTTGCCTTTTCATTTATTCATTTGGTTGATGCATTTGTCCAGGTACAATTCAGTGACATTGCAATTTACATTTGTTTATGTTCATATGTTTCTAAAGTAAAGCAAAGTAAACCCAAACATGCATAAATGTCAGAGTCATTGCATTAAAGGATCAAATGCAAAGTGTGTGTGTCTGTCTCTGGCACAAGCTGCACAACAACCAGCAGACGACGGGCGAACGTTGTCTCACAAACCCACACGCTCACATCATTAAAAGCTGATATGAAGTTAGGGAGGTCCTGGCAGGCGCAGGCGGATCACAGACAGCGGGGGGAGCGCGGCTTTCCAAAGCTCTGTGGAAGCATGTTTTGCATTCTGGGCCCTGCTGAGGGGTTCACAGGACATAAAAGCACGTTTGCTCGGCTCGGCATAATATACTCCAGCGGGAGAGGCCCGTTTGACTTGGGCTGCCGCCGAACTTTGCATCAGCAATCTCTCTCTCGCTCTACGCCTCTCTCTCATGCCTCGCTATCAGAGGACAGCGTCTACGGGCGTCTGTCACAAAAGCATCTCTGTGCATGCAGCAGGTGGCCTGCCGAGCGTCTGGGTGGCTTCCCTAGAGCCCCGCGTCCTGCTCGCCCTCAACCCCTGAGCAAACACGCAGGTGGGCGCAGACTATCAAAACACCTCCTGGCACGATCGACAAACCTGAGCATTTTCCAGCGCGTTACAGCCGAACGCCACACACACAACAACAATCACTAGATTTATACATTCGCTTCAGAAAATGCACACGTGTGATGCAATGCAATAGGTAGTTGAAAAGGCTTCATCCTGTGATAATCTGGTCTCTAGATGTACTTGGATCCCTCCTTTAATTACATCTTTACTTGTTTTATCATCCATTAGGTGAAAAATCACAAGTTTGATCACACAATATTCAGTTCACTTCAATATACAATAATGAGAATAAACTGAACTAAACTGAATTGAATAACAATATTATTGTCTTCTGACATTTCTTAATTGGTGAATTTTAATACATTGGCACTGGTACTGAACTAAATTGAATAACAATATTATTGTGCTTTGAAATTGAATTTGTTTCGTAACTGATTGAGCTGAATTATGACACTATTGTCTTTTGTAGAGTTTCTTTATAGCAGAATTGAATTTGTTTTCATAACTGATGAATTTTACAACATTGAAACTGTTATTGAACTGAACTGAATCAACAATGAACTGAATTGGCACTACTGTCTTAGAAATTGAATTAGTTTCTTAATTGATTAATCTTGCTACATTAACTGTTATTTTTCGGTTTATTTATATAAGCTGCTTTGGAACAGTCTGTGTTGCATAATGCCGCATATAAATAAAAGTGGTTTGACTTCTCTTCAAAAAGATACATGTCTATTGCACAAACAGTGCAGATGAACTCTAATACTTAGAGTTAGGGGTTTGTTCAAATCACTAACTCTAAAAGCAACAGTAACATTATGCTTTAGCAAAACATTTATGGTGTTTATGCCAAAAAATCAGCAGAGACACTTACATTCGGCTGCTGAGGGCATCGATGGGCCTGCCGTGGTGCGGAACAGGAGAACACAGTAAGAACAGTGCAAAAAACCACTGCTGCAGAACCCGTCTAGAACACAACATCCTCATCCTTACTGGACCTGAGCAAACACACACACACACACACACACACACATGAAGATCAGCTCATCCAGAAGTTATTATGCATGATGTGCATGTTCTGTTCACTTCTCTAAAGTGTCATTTAACTCATTCTTGTGATGTTGAAATGCAGTTTACTTTAAATGACTAAATGCACTGAAATAAACTGAAAAACGTGGGTTTCTGCTACAGAAGAACCATTTCTGATCCCCTAAAGAACCTTTAGTGAACAGTTCTAAACACTCTGGTGCTCCTCATGTGGTGGTCAAAAATGATTTTTTTTCCCTTCATTTATTTAAACAAAATGAATGTACTATAGTTTAGTTTAAAAACGTGACATTTTTAAAAATGTAATATTTTGTATTTTTAGGGGATTTTATGGTACTAAATTGGAATAGTTATGATCCATTTATTACCTGTTAACCACTTTTTGAGCATAGACCTGAAATGAATTTCCAACTTAAACTGTTGTAAATCTTGAATTCTTTGGAGCACAGACTTAAGTTTGGTTTCTTTTTAATGAAGACACCTTAGCATTATTGCTGAAGTAAAGTAAAAAAAAAAAAAAAAGGTTAAAAAGTGAAAAAGTTACAGTAGTTTATTATGAAAATTGCACCAAAATACTTTTTTCAAATTTTATATGAAATGTATATTTCCCCAAACTGAGAAAATTAAAACCATACATCAAAACAAGTTGTGTTCCAAATTTGAAGTTGATATCTCAAACAATGAGCTTTTAGTGAGATTTAGTTTGGGCGCATTACCAAACATTTCCACTATGAAAATTAATTTCCCATTCATTTCCAATGCAGTCATTTTTGACTGTGAGGTGATAGTTTGTTTGAGGACTATTTAACCTTTTTGAATCATGTATTTGATTTTGTGTGTGTATGTTCACATAGCAAGGGCCAAAAACCCACAAGATTCCAAAAATTTCTAAAAAAACAAAACATAAAATTTTTTGGTCAAAGAAATGACCAAAGAGTACCAGAGGGTATAAGAACCATTTTTAATTCATTTTAATAACTTTTTTCTCTATAAAGAGCCTTGCAAATGCTCCAGGGTTCTTTACAGAACCATCAATGCCAATAAAGAAGCTTTATTTTTAAGAGTGTACATGAGGAGTATTTTCTCCCACCCCATGCTGAAGAAGAGAGGGCAGCTTTAACTTAAACCAGTTCAACATGTTGGAGAGAAAAGCCGAATTCCAGCAAGTCCTCTGAGCCACAACAAAAGCCCATGATGAGCAACAGGAGAGAAGCGTACTCACAATGATGCCTGTGTCTCCGTCTCTTCTGTCCTGTAAGACAGAGCGTGAGTCTCCTCAGAGTTTCCAGGCTGCGATCAAACACAAACAAACAAATCAATGAGTGCTGCGGTCGGTCCAGGTAAACGCGTCCTTCAGCATTACGTCCTTCACTTTCTCTGAGATGATCTTGTCTGAAGTAACCAGACCAGAGCAAGAGCAACGAGAGCAACGGGAATCCAATGTGAGGTGAACGAGTGTGTGTTTTCCAGGTGGTCTGTCCCACACTGACTGACTCCGCTCTGTTATAGAGGAGTCAGATGAACCCACCAACACTGTGATGGGAAAGTTTCAAAACTGTCTGTGCAGGTTGAGAGAAAGAGAGAGAGAGAGGGAGGAGAGGTAAAACAGCAAGTGGGAGGAGAGGGGAGGTGACGGTTGGGAGTCCTAACAAAGACTCTGCCCATATATAAGGAGTCAACTCTTCTGTTTACATGAGAGAAAGAGAGAGAGAGAAAGACAGATGTGGCAGAAGAGTAGCAGCAAAGTACTAGAAAGGTTTCTGGAGAAATTCAAGCCATTTTTTTTTCTGATTAAAAAGTCCTAAGAATGAGTAAATCCAAATCACATGCACATACTTAAGTCATACTTCATTATCAATAGATATCATATCAAAGCTAGAGGCAATTATTTTTAAATCAGTATAAAATAAAATAACTAGTGGATGTCTTGACTTCAAAAACATGATCTAAAACTTTTTGGTTAATATCATATTAAAATGATTTCTGAAGGATCATGTGACACTGATGATTGAATCTTTTCAAAACTTGTATATATCTACTAAAACATCAGTCACTGAGCAAAAATAAGCAAAATAAATAAAAAATAATAAAACATATGCATTATATTAAAATTAAATTAATGCAATGACCTAAGAGATCTAACAATGATATCAAAGTCAACTTTCAGTCACATTAGCTACTTTTATAACTACAATTTATGTTTTTTTTTTTTTTTTTTTTGATATTGTAAATAAAACAAATTGTTTTTACAATAAAATTGTATTTTGGTCTTTCTACTGCAAAATTTCACATTTAATTCAGTTTTGTTCCAATTCCTGAGTGAAATTTGTTTCAAAGAAATCCTACACCAACTTTTGGAGTCGTTTGTTTGACATTTTGTGTTAGTAGGAAGTCGTGTGCTGTAAACCTCCTCAGGTGTAGCAGTGTGACAGCTGGTGCAGGTGTGTGTGTGTTTGTTGAACACTGACTGAAGGCTATTGTTGGCCTTTTGGTGCCAGATTTCAGAAACACGTAAGCTCTCCTAAGCAAAGACATGTTCCGTACTCCCTGATCTTTTGCACTGGC
Organism: Labeo calbasu; assembly: GCA_019740295.1. Classification (NCBI taxonomy): domain Eukaryota; kingdom Metazoa; phylum Chordata; class Actinopteri; order Cypriniformes; family Cyprinidae; genus Labeo; species Labeo calbasu. The sequence continues at coordinate 7,011 of JAHKKF010492467.1, forward strand.
CACCGTGAGCACCTGCCACTCAGCAGATTTCTGGAGCAGCACATTCCTTTTTTTGCGTAAAACTTTCCATTTTTTATAAAATGTATATGTGTAATGGTGGATATTTCGGCTCCCAGCAGCCCAGATCAGAAACACATGAGTCTCGACTCAGTGACTTCTTCACTGAATTTTCCATTCATAGCTTTTAACAGGTTAGCAGAGGAAGACCACCACACTTAAAGAGATAGTTCACCCAAAAATAAAAATTCTTCAAGTTATTTTGACGAATGTTGGTAACCAAACTATTGACGGCAGCCACTGACTTCCATAGTATTTTTTTTCCATACTATGGAAGTCAATGGCTGCCGTCAACAGCTTGCTGTTAGTCTCTCTTTCTAGTTTAATTAGTAACGACAAGAGGGTGAGTAGATGAATGTAAATGATTATTTTTGGGTGAGACAATGGTTAAAAGAGATCTGTATTTATGTATATCACTCTAAAGTAATTGGCGAGCTGTTTTCGTCTGTGGACCCTGGCAGTTTTTAGGTGTTATTTCAAAGGTCCATCTGCCTGTCATATCTGCACTCGTCTGACATCCTTTCCCAGAAGGGTGACTCATTACGGCTTCACTGCAGATTAATTGATTTTCACAGCTGTCTTTTACATTAGTGTTCGTCCCGCCCACAGACTCACGCAGAGAATTTAAGGAATTCCTCCCAGCTGATGTGTTCGGTGTGTTACTCATCCAGAACAAGCTTCTTTTCATCTCTCTCTATCCTGTAGCCGCTCTAATTCCTTAATATCTCATTAATTAAATCGACCACAATTCTCACATCCTCTCGCTAATTAACCAATAATTCAATCAACACAAGTGTCTAGAACAAATAGAGTGCTGCAGTGATGACGTATTTTCGTAGGCGACAAAATTTAGAACGACAAAATCGGATAGGATTTTTCCATCGGCTTTATGTGTTTTGAAGTATATAATCGGCAGTAAAAAATAAAAGTAAGACTACACCACGGTCAGGTGACTTCAACATCGCCACTATTAAGTTTTGTCAACTCTTTCAGTCTTCCCGAAAGTTTGAGTTAGAATACTTTGCAAAAGCGCAAAACTCAAAGTTATAACATTTTTCTTCCAGTAACCTTAATAGAACATTTATTCTGGTCTTTCATAATAAAAATATTTAAAAACATTTATACATTGTTCATGGAACGTTCTTCCTGAAATGTTTTAGTTAAATGTTGTGTAACGTTTTTTGAATGTTCAAAAGTAACATTCCCATAATGTTTGAACAGAATGGAATGTTAAAGCAAGAAAGTTTTAAAAACTGGACGTTTTAAATGTTCAGAGAACATTCCGAATTTTTTATTTTTTATAACAACATAGGAATGTTAGAAAAATAATTTTGTTAGCTGGGACTGTAGTCCCATTAAGCCACTTGTTAGCAGCCACATTTTTCAAGACAAGCAAAAGCTTAAAAAATCATAATGGGATATGACTTTTACGTGAAAATATCTTTAGCTTATTTCAAGAATTTAAACAAAAACCCATTAAAAAAACTCACTGAGGGAACCAGAAGTGCTAAAATGCGATTCATTTTCAGGTTTGGCCTACAAAAATATGTCATCCTGCAGCACTTCATTATTATGTGGTACTCTAGAATGCTGGATTGTGATTGGTCAGTCACGGCATTCTGTAATCAAACGTTTTTGTATAAAATAAACATATTTCTCAATGAAATAGGATTCACTGAGACCGACACCCCAACCAAAAACTGCAGACTTGATTTTATCCCAAAGGAACTGATAGGATTATGACAATTGTCTCTGAATGAGTGGTTGTAAAAAAGAGTGATTTAAATTTTATGCTGACTTCATGCATTTATAACAAAATACAAATTATGTTTGTTTGTTTAAGATGGTTTTTTTAAAAAAAGCCAGTCACAGTGCATCATGTGTTTATGAATGCTCTCTGCACACGTATCAGGTTTTTGACAGAACACCTTACGTCATGTAGCTGAAGGCAGTGAGATTTTCTCTTTGAAGATCTGTGGAATAATTTAAAGCTCGACCTGTTTACAAAATAACAAAATTACTGTCTGTTATGGTAAACATCATTCACTGGCTGGATACCTGATTCTCAGCTCACTTGTGTTTAAAGTCAACATGAAATCAGACTATTTACTTTTTTATTACAGTACCTAGCGTTATTCTGAATGATTCATCAGTCCACAATGTATATAAAACGTTTAAATTACTATCAAACATGCTCAGCCTCTGAAACGACTTTCCTTGTTGGCTGATGTTGTCAGTCTCCACCCCTTCAGCCACGCCCACTTTCATGAGCCAATCAATTCTCAACAGATGAGATCCAGTCCTGCCCTACTTTTTTATTTTACATAGACGTTTGGTCAGAAATACACCAGATCGCAGGACGCAAACAGACTTCAAATCACTGAACATTATGTAGGTATATCTAACAAAGTAATAACTGGGGTTTTGATTTGCTTCAGATGTAGAAGCGCTGCATACAAATGTGTTTGTGTTTACTAAGGCTGGCAAACGTAACAGATTTTGACTGAACTTTTTCTGACGTCATTTAGCTCAAGGCAGTCTGGTTTTCTCTTTGAAGTGAACAATATAAAGGTTGTCCTATTTACAAAACAGCTCAATTACTGTCTGTCGAGGTGCGTGTCTGTCACTGGCTGCCGGTGACGTTGTATACCTGATTCACACCAGTTAGTGTGTAATAGCATGGAGACTCTCGCATTTTACAGGCATGTCAGAAGTTGCTCTTTACATGCAGTCACACAGGTCTTGTCTACCTGTTTCAGCCCCTGTGGTCCACCGACACACACACGCACACACACTTATATAAGGGTTTCGTGTTGAGTTGGAAAAAAAGACCTCATTCGGGGGCACTCTGTAGAGTATACTTTACCTGCATATAAACAGGTGAAAAAAGTCTTTCCTGGCAGGAGGCGTGAAGTGGGGACAGCGCCAGGAAAGCTGTTTTAGATTCATCCAAAATTACTGGCTTTTGGCAGCGAGCGGCATACACAAAACAAATGTTCACTTTTAATCTTACTGCTTTTTTCCTCCATCTCTCCCTCCCTCTCTCACTCTCACGTCGTCTAATCTCTCTCCGAATCCAAGGACGTTTTATTAGAACGACTGTATCGGATTCTATATTGTCTGTTAAACACTAGCATTGGAGTGAAACGAGAATGCGGCGACTATTGACATTTACATTTACAGACTTCACAGAATCTGCCCGTGAAAATGGTTCCAGATGGTTAAGTCCACATAAATTCAAAACTCACCCCATTTGCTGTCTTAATGTATTTTATTATGAAAAATTAATTGGCAAGTTGTTGTAATATAATGCATGTCTCTCATAACTGCTTGTCTTAAAGGGGTAGTACACCCAAAAATGAAAATTCTGTCATTATTTACTCCACCATCAATGTGCATTGACGGTAGCCATTGACTTCCATAGTATTTTTTTTTTTCATACTATGTAAGTAAATGGCTACCATCAACTGTGTGGTCTGCAACATTCTTCAAAATATCTTCTTTTGTGTTCAACAGCTGAAAGAAATGAATACAAGTTTGGAACAACCTGAGGACGAGTTGACAGAATTGTAATTTTTGGGCGAATTATTCCTCTAGGTTGACGGTAGCCATTGATTTACATAGTACTTTTTTCCATACCATGAAAGTCAGTGGCTACCATTTGGTTACCAACCTTCTTTACAACAACTTTTGTGCTCAACAGCTGAAAGAAATTAAAACAATTTGGGAGCAAGTAAATGTCCGAATTTTCATTTTTGGGTGAACTATTCCTTTAAAAGTGAATCAAGCGTTAAAGGCTCAGAGAGCTGGCACGGGATGGGTTAAACCAGAAAATATCCCCCTGTTGTTCCTCGTCCCAGAATAAAGTCACATTCGGCAACATGAAGCGTCTTGGCTGCTTTTCTGTGGACTTTGCTCAGTTCTCTCCAGGAGTCATAAAGTATTATATCACACCATTTACTTTACGATTCAGACTCGCGCAAGAACAGAACGTCAAAGTGAAAACCCTTTTTGTCACATTAATGCATTAATGCACTTTTTTTCATGTAGTAATTATAAGCAGAGTTTGTTTCTCAAAATTATGACGAATTTAAATCTCAGAGCCAGAGAGACGCTGCTCTGATACTTTAATGAAGATATTTGATCTGAATATGAATAAGAATATGAATGCACATGACAGACAAGTCCAGATGATGTTACAGTGAGTCTGAAGTGTAAATAAAGCTAAATCTGCAGTAAATAAACACAGAAAGTTTGAGTGACTTCTAGAAAGACAGACAGTCCTCACATTTCTATCCAGCAAACTAAGATGAAACACCAAAACTAAATAAATGTTTCAAATAATAAAAGATTTTGAGGTAATAACTTAATAATTAAGTAACAAATTTGCATGTTCTCTGACACAAATGGTCACATGACATGAAGGTACACAAAATATTTCATCTTTTTTGGTGAATTTAAGTGTATCATGGTAAAGCTGAGCAAAGTGTAAGGCACTGATGAGATCTCTAGTGAAACCCTTGAGAATATAAGATAAGTAAATGAATACAGGTAAAAAGGCTTGTAAATTTGTTCTCTGCTTAATCTCAGGAAAAACATCTGAAATATTAAGGAGATCCCAACTGTGATTTTTCTTTTCTTTTCTTTAAAGCTTGATATGGTTCTTCATAACAGAACTGAACTGTTATTGCAAAATAAGGTGTTGCACTGACTCTGCACTCAAAGATATCTGCCAGCACATGAAGGTTCAGAGAGTGACAACAAATGACTTCACTTTCAGTTAAATCTTTTCATTAAGATCCAATCTGATCTGATCTGCTGTCAGACAGTGAGGATCAATGTAGCGCTGATTTACTGTCATCTCTATCGCAACCCATCTCAAACACACAACAACAACATATTTTCCAAGCCATAGACTGGCGTGCAGTACGGAGAGAAGCTTTCACTGAACTTCATTAGGATTCACACATGCCAGACGTGCTTCATTAAAAATCTGTGAAAGCCTGTGGAAAAATTCATTAAAGAGATCTCTTTATTTTTCTCAATCGTTTCTCCTAAACAGCAATGAGGCATTTGCTCAAGTCTCCTGCTTCTCAGATATTCCTGAGAAAGTCAGCAATGCCACTTTAGAGTTGCAGCAGAAATCTCAACAATGTCTCAAACTGTGCTCAGATTTTCTCAGATATAAACACCTGCCATGGAAAGTCTCAATATGACCTCAAACATTTCTCATTAAACTCCACACAGAGCCAACGAGCTTATTGTATGACAACTATTAACTCATTTGTGTCTGTTTTTATTTCTCCAAATAAAGTAATTCAACTGAGACAAAGTTGATACTTAAATGAGACCAAACTGTGCCAAAAGTTAAATATCCAGTTACATTAAGTAGTTACCACTACTGGATGTCATCCTAAAATTACTAGATGTTAAATATTCAGTAATATTCCTGAATAAACTAAATAAAAAGTCAGAGATCTCAATATGAACTCAAACATTTCTCATTAAACTCTACACAAAGTGTTCCAAAGCTCTATACTCTAAGATAAAGTTGATACTTAAAAGAGACTGTAGTACAAAAAGTTAAATGTGGAGTTATAATAAAAAGTTATGTGATCCTAAAATGGCTTGTTGGTAAATCAACTATCGACTAATTTGTGTCTGTTGTTAATTCTAACAAAAATTTGTGTCTGTTTTTATTTCTAACAAAATAAATCAACTGAGACTGAGATGATACTTAATTGAGACCTGACCACAGTGTAAAAAGTGAAATTTGCGGTTAGTATTGCAGATATTTGGTGAGAACTATACATTTATTGAGCTATGAATGAAAAACACCTTAGCATTAACACATTTGTTTGAATAAACAGACTAAGCTGTAAGTACCAACCAAAAGAAATCAAAAATATCAATATTTCACAAAAAGACTGCATTAAAAGTGAAAGATAAGAAAAATACTCACTGTAGCGATTCAGCTGGCACTCCACAAAGTTGCCTTAACAATCCACAAGGATATTTCTTCTGCTGCTCAAAGTCTTTGGGTTTATTGTCCGGAAATCGGTCTTGAGTTTGTCCCGATGGCAGGTGAAAGAGATGCTGAGACTCAAGTTGTCTGGACTCTCTGAGCTCCTCTGCTACTTGTGAAGCACTTGAACGTTCAAAATATATATATACACGAGGTTCAGGGCTGCTTCTGACATCACTGAGTAGTCAACATTACCGCCTCACACACACAAGACATGCTGCATATGAAATTAGACGATGCCTCAACACACACACACACACACACACACAGACACTCACAATGTGGGTTGTGGGGTTTTATATCCAATCGCATGCCAAAGTAACTTGTGTGTCTTTTTTTAAAACAAGAAAATCACATGTTATTCGTTTTTCATAGTATTTTTTGTGTGATTCACACCGGTTGGAAAAAAAAAGAAATCACACACACGGGCACATACTTTCCCAGAAAACTTGCCCCGTCGCGTCACTGGTGCACCGGGCGATACCCAACACTGTTATTTCACTAGCTTAAACTTTTCTCAGGAACATTAATATTATCATTTAAAAGCCAAATATGAAAACAGCCGAGGAGACGCAGCAGCCCTGATTGTCTCTCTGATGTGGCGTTAAACGGCGTGCCGTGATAATTAAGTCGGGCCCTCGTGTGGAGGAATGCGAGCGAGTGTGTGAACGCGCTCCAAACTCAGTGCGGCGGTCAATTTTTCAGCCCACTGCTGTGTGCTTAGCGTCACAGCTAATCTGAGAGAGAGAGAGCGAGCTTGTCTGAGCTGAGGTTGTGCTATGTTTAGTTGCGGACGCTGCTGGTGGTTTGGGCTTTACTGTGCTGGATCCTTCTCGCAGCCGCTGGCCCGTAGCATGTGTATATGACCTGCTAGCATTCCCTCGCTGACTGGGAAGGGCACCGCAAAACACTAAAAACACCAGACGATTACAGTATTAGGGTATGGACATAGTCTGTCTGAACCGAGTCGGGACTGAAATGAAGATTATCCGTGGTTTCGTTGCGGCCAGACTGTATGCGTTTCGCTGCAGGAGTTCATGAGTGATTTGGTGATTTGTGGTGTTGATACCAAGGGGTTGTTTACTTGTGGGTTAGGGGTCTTTAGAGTTTTGCATAACCAGAATTCTGATCTGCATAAAGTCTGGTTCACATAGCAGTTAGTTCTGCCCATGAAGCATGTACTTGGGAAGAGTTTGCTGTGTTTAAAGTTGGGTCTGATAGGGTCAGAAATAACGGCACATGCCCAAACGAAATGCAATTTGATAACATTAGTTAACTGCATTAGTTAACATGGACTAACTCTTCTAAAGCATTTATCCTATGTTACTTTCAACATTTTCTAATACATTATTAAAACCAAAAGTCGTACCTGTTAATATTATTTAATGGATCTGAGCTAATGTGAACTAACAATTAATATATTAAAAATATTAAATCTGTATGAATTTTTTTCTTCTATTAAACACAGAAGATATTTTGAAGAATTTTGGGAACCAAACAGTTGTATATGTATGGAAAGAAATACTATGGAAATCAATCGACAATTTGATTACCCATATTCTTTAAATATGAATAAATGATGGCGGAATTTTCATTTTTGGGTGGACTGTCCCATTAGCTAATGTTAACAAAGATTAATAACGTAGTTATTAACAGGAACATATTGTAAAGCGCTACCAATGCAGCTAATTATAGAACAAAAGCAGAAGCAGAAATGTCTGCTTAATATTTGCGCATGGCTCTTGTTTGGTTTTTTTCAGGAATCCATTCCTAATTTTCTAAGAACATTCTGTGAAGGTTCTATTTTTTGTAACATAAATGAACATTTCAAGGAGGCAACCTAAAATTAGGCCTTTTATAATCATAACCTAACCTTCCTAGAACGTGCATAGGAGGTTTTTTTATGACAACCTAATGAGAAATTACACAGGACATGCTCTTAAGAATCAGAATCAGAATTAGCTTTATTCGCCAAGTGTGCGCAAACACACAAGGAATTTGTTGTGGTTTTGTAAGGTGCTCCTGGTACATACATACATGCATACATACATACATATCTGACATGAGAACAGAGAAAACATTTAAATAAAATAAAAACTTAAAATAAATGATAATGTGTATGATTCTGGAACAGAAGATTTATGTACAGATTTGTGCATTGTTTACTCTATATACAGCTGTATAAATAAGAGATGTCCATGTGTTTTTACATATTAATGCTACAGAAAGAGACAATAATTAGAAATGGAGAAAAAAATACAAAAATTAATTGTAGAACACAGGTAATGATTCATGTTTTAGCTGTTTAAGCTGGAGATGGCATTTGGGAAAAAACTGTTTTCATGCCTAGATGTTCTAGTGCTCAGGGATCTGTAGCGTCTGCCTGAGGGGAGAAGTGCAAACAGGTTGTGTCCGGGGTGAGAGGGGTCTTTGATTTGTTTCCTGCCCGTTTCTTCACTCTGGAGTTGTACAAGTCCTGAAGGTTGGGCAGGTGCACACCAATGATCCTTTCTGCTGTCCTAACAGTCCCCAAACCAGACAGTTATAGAAGAGCACAGAACTGACTCGATAACAGCTGAGTAAAACTGTGTCATCAGTGCCTGTGGTAGATTGAACTTTTTCAGTTGATGAAGAAAGTACAACCTCTACTGGGCTTTTTTCACAATGGAGTCATTGTGAATGTCCCACTTCAGGTCCTGGGAGATGTTAGTTCCTAGGAACCTGAATGAGTGTACTGCAGACACAGTGCTGTTCATGATGGTGAGAGGGGTGAGTGCAGGGGGCTTTCTCCGGAAGTCCACCGTCATCTCTACAGTTTTGAGCGTGTTGAGCTCCAGGTTGTTGTGACTGCACCAGAGAGACAGCTGCTCAA
>JAHKKF010492472.1:0-33939 GCA_019740295.1 Labeo calbasu
TTTTTAAATTTGAAGATTAGGGTGAATTTAACTTATTTTGTCTTCTGGGAATCATGTAAGTAATATGTATATATAATACATATATATATATATATATATTTAGGCAAAATAAGAAAATCTTCATTCTGTTCAAAAGTTTTCACCCCCCGGCTCTTAATGCATCGTTTTTCCTTCTGAAGCATCAGTGAGCGTTTGCACTTTCTGTAATAGTTGCATATGAGTCCCTCAGTTGTCATCAGTGTGAAAAGATGGATCTCAAAATCATACAGTCATTGTTGGAAAGGGTTTAAATACACAAAAATGCTTTTCTCTTGTGGACTAGATGTAAACGTCTTTTATGTGAAATATCTTTTTCAGGTCAGTAGTAAATAAAAAATAATGCATTTTGTGTGATCCCCCTTATTTTGGCCAAATAAAAGGTGTATACAAACTTTTGACTTCAACTATATATTAAACAAAGAAATCAACATAAAATCTCAGACTTTTGGACCCCACTGTATGTTAATTTCTGGAGCATGGTGAAATCGCTCTATCAGCCTGAACAGATTGTTTCAGAAGAGTGTGGACCAGTGGTCCGAACAGATGGTTTCAGACTGGAAGGTTCCTCTGCGCATGGGGTGGAGGGTTGTGGAGTTCTGGACGACAACGGGTGGAAAATTTCAACTCGCACAGATCACGGATTATGAGCTGTCTCAGAACTAAATAAATCCATGGATAACTGACAGTCTGTTTTGATTAATCCGAATGCTGTTTCGGGAAGCGTATAGTCAAAGGCTCTTAAACATGCTCTCCTGCTATCTGACTGTGTTAAGCACTGTTGAAGATCCTTAAAAGCTCATTCTGGGTGAAATATGGTATGTGCATGAGTAAGGAACTAGCCAGAAAGATTCATTAATAAAAGAAAATGGGTCTCGAGGGCTGGTGGGCAGCTACCCAACTTGAGCAGCTTACCCAGCATGCCACAGGAGGTGCTGTCTGGCTCCCTGACTGGTTCTCAGGAAGCATGATGGCTGTGATGTTCACCTCTCCTTTGAACCATGAAGTGAAAAGGCAAGACACCAATGGAAGAGAAAGGGAGAGAGAAAACCAAAAGATGCACTGGAGGCTGAAACGCTGAGAGACTTTACAAAGCAAACTGAAATCTGTGAACTTGACAGATGCTGACGCTCTCATGGTAGATATCAACATAATCTTTGGTGAGCACGCTTAACCCTTGCTAATCGAAGTACAAGGCATGTTTGAGCCAAGCTCAGTGCTCCCTGTGTTTAGATTACTACTAATGAAGGAAAGCCACAGAGAACAGTAGAGAAAGACCAGTCGTCATCAAGAACAGAAGAGCTCTCGCAATTACTTCCAGAGGACGAGAATTTCAGACAAGATCCTTTGGTAAACATTCATCCTTTCCACGCACAGTCAGTTAATTCATAATCACGAAGAATGAGTCATAAAGATCTGTACATCCTGCAGCAAAAATAGCTGAAGTCGAACTAGCTTTCTTTCTCTTTCTTTCTTTCTTTCTTGCTTTCTTCAATGATAAGTCTGGATTTATGCCAAGTAGATGTTTTTTTTGTATAAGTACTTTTGAACAACTTAATGTGTCCCTGCTGAAAAAGTATGTGTACTTTGACTTATCGATTGTTTTTATCTGTTGACTTTCCAATTGTAATTTCCAATTACAATCCATTTTACTCCTAGTGATGTAGTGCCAAGTTAAGCAAGTTATTTATGTGAAAAAGTAGCAACTAAGTAGCTCGCTAAAAAAAGGAAAGTTGTTTTAGAACAAAGAAATTGATTAGGAATGACAAAGAAAAAAATCTTTTAAATAATATACCCTGAGATATTGTCAGCATCCTGTTTATGCTTTAGCAAAACTAAATTATAGCTATTTTAACATTATAGCTATTTTAATGAGATTTAGCAACATTAGTGTCTACCAAGAAACAAATAAACTAAAATGAAAGTAAATGCACAATTAACAAACACTTTTAAAGTTATTGCCTCTTCTAATTGCTGTAACGTTTCAATCGCTGTATAATATTGTGTCATGTGATTAGTGTTGCATGGAGCCCTGACTTCCTCATTTTTCCTGTCATTCGAGTATAATTTTTTCTAGCATCACTTTACAAACAAAAAGCAGAAGGAACTTAAATAGACTGATGGGAAAGAAAATCGGAGCAAAGAAGATCGACAAACAACTAGAGAGAAAGAACGAGAGAGAGAAATGACGAACAAAGGCAATCTTTCATGTTTTGAGGTGCCGCAGGGACATGATGCAGAAAACTTTAAATTGATAGGGAGTTCACTGCAGGCTTATGTAACCCTCTCTGGCATTTCCTTTCTTTCACCTTCATTCATTTGTTTTCTTGGTTTTTGTGAGCCTGTGTCTCACCCTTTGCCTTTCGTACTCTAAAGCATACAGGTGCCCCAGAGCTGCAATTTACCCCAGCTTTCTTCTCTGGTTCCTCTGCCTTCTCCTTCCTGTTTCCCACCACTTCTCAAGTCAAAACCATCATCTGTTTCCTTCTTTAACAAGAGGAAAGATCCAGAACTTGTGAATGAAGACAGGCTTTGCATTCACAAATCTTGTGAAGCATTTCTGAAGTTAAACCATGTGCCAAAACTAACTACAAATAGTGACGCTACTGCATATATTTTTAGTAGTCTTTATGAAACACTGTAGCTTTTTCCAAAACAAGCAGTATAATGATGAGATTCAAGTGGTTCACATGAACCATCCGAACCATCAGTTTCTTTGAATGGCACCTGTTATAGGGTGTGATATATTCGGTAGCAAGCGAACAGCCAGTTTTGGAATTTCATGTTTTGGAAGCGGGAAAAATGGGCGATCAAATGCTAGCACGTCTGGTCCAATCGCACAGAAGAGCTACACTCTGCTGAAAAACTTAATGCTGGCCATTATAGAAAGGTGTTAGAACTCATAGTGCATCGCATTTTGCTGGAGCTGCCACCTCTGTAAACACCTAGAGCAGCAGAAATGGCCCATGGAGCAATTGAAGAAGGTTGCCTGGTCTGATGAATCACATTTTCTTTTAGAGCAGGTGAATGGCTGGATGTTTGTGTGGGAAGAGATGGCAGCAAATCCACTGTGGGAAGAAGGCAGGCCAGCAGAGGCAGTGTTATGCCCTTGGTGTTGGCATTCAGTTTGATGTTACTTTGACACGTTCCACCTACCTGAAGATTGTTGCAGACCATATACATCCCTTCATGTTGTGTCTCAATCCGATTGAGTGTCTATGGTATATGCTGGACCAACAAATCTGATCCATGGAGGCTCCACCTTGCAATTTGCAGGACTTAAATTATGTAATCAATAAAAATAAACAAAGGGTTAGTTCACCTAAAAATGCAAAAAAATGTAATCAATTACCCACCCTCATGTCATTCTAAACCCGTAAGACCTTTGTTCATCTTCAGAACACAAATTAAGATATTTCTGATGAAATCCGAGAACTTTCTGACCCTGACACGTTCAAGGCCAAGTAAGGTAGTAGGGACATTGATAAAATAGTCCATGTGACATCAGTGGTTCAACTGTAACGTTATGAAGCTACGTGAATACTTTTTGTGTGCAAAGAAACTAAAACAGCACAATAAGTGTTCCTACCTAAGCTCCTAAGTGCTACTACCTTACTGAGCCTTGAATATGGTAGTACCATTGCTGTCTAAGAAGGATCAGAAGACTCTTGGATTTTATCAAAATATCTTAATTTGTGTTCTGAAGATGAACAAAAGTCTTGCTGGTTTGGAATGACATGAGGGTGAGTAATGACAGAATTTTCATTTTTTGGTGAACTATCCCTTTAAATAGCTTCAGTGCAGTTAGTAGCTTTTTAGGGGTTCAAGCACGTAGCGCTGAAACCCTATTGTAATTGTTAGAATGATCACGGATCAGCATTCTCCGCATAAAACTGATCGTGCAGACCAAATCGTAAAGATGTAGAGACTTCAAACTTGGAGGGATGGTAGTACTCACACCACTTACAACGTGACCAAGGCTTGCCCCAATTGGCCTGACGGGGGCGCTACAGTAATCAAAAGTACAAAATCGCTCATAACTCCTAAACTGTCAGTGGCAGACTCAAGTGTGTTATGTTGGTGGAATCCTTGGCTCAGATTTGATCGTGAGTCTGTGAAATTTTCGGGTATTTCACATTTTTTTTAAAAACCTACTTTTACGAACTAGTCCTCGGTTTTTCACCCGATTGGAACTATACCAGTGCAGGACGATTCTCTGGAGAGTGAATATTAATAATTATCAATAAAAAGTTGAACTTTCAAATCACCGTCGCAAAGGGGCAGGAAAACATTTAAAAGGGGCAGGGCCACTTTTAGTAAAATGCCTGCAACTCCTAAACGGAATGAGATATGTCTGCCAAGCTCAGAACACTTATGTAAGAGCTCAATCTTCAAAAGAAAGTTCTGGACTAATCAAAGTACTGGAGTTAAAAAAAAAAAAAATTGTGGCGCTTGGCCACTTGGTGGTGCTATAAGAGGGAAAAAACACATTTGTCCTATCAACAAGAACATCGGTGTGCCCGGTCTTGGTGCTAAGTGTCTGCAATGACATTTGCATATCTCAAAAAACATGGCCGCCATTGTCCGATGAATTTTGAGCACCTGTTAGACAAGATTAATGGAGGCTGATTGGAACGAAACTCGGTGGGCCCGTTCGACTCGCGTCCCAAAGGTGTAACAGAAATTTGAAAGAAATCAGCCACTGAGGGCTGATGTCGCATTTTTCAAGGGCTTAAACGATTTGGATTTTCCAAAAATGCTTTTTTAAATAATGTCTTTTTTCAAATGTGCTTAAATGCCTTAAAGCGCTTAAACCCCAGTAACCCTGCTTGCAGCTATATATATATATAAGAAAAGAGTAGCTTTACTTATTTTACTTAATTTAACTGATTTAAGAGTAGCTTGCAGTTTGGGATGCTATAGTTTCAAAACAGCTTCCCAAACACTGCTAACATAAGAGGTCATGCTTCATTTTTCAAAATGCCACCATGTCTGTTTCACCCTCTGCGCTTGGAGGAATACGTAATTACGTAAAGTGGTTGGAAGCCTTTTATCACGTCGTTAACAGTAATTTCTGTTTTTAGTCTTACTTTATAATGCTCTTTTTTGGATTTGTCATTTTCTCCTTGCTTCACTTGCTTCAGATGGAAGGCCATGGAATGTGAGAGATTCATAATTCAATAAAGTTCTCAGCCACATGCAGATGGGAGGAGGCAGGAGAACATGCCATTTGCCCATTTTCTCATAAAACCTTAATTCATCTCATTTATTATTCTTGCGAGATGTCTCTTGGTTAGTCTTGGGTTTGTGCCCATAATGAACTGTGAAAGAAGACATGGGAAGCCAGGAAATGTTCTGTTTGACAAGCGTAGGGCAGATTTTTGTGATTGACTGATTGAATTTCTCACGAGTGGAGTATAAATGTATTTGCAGTGGCATTAACAATTCTTAGAAAACATTGAAAATCTACAGTAGATTTTTTTTATATTTTTATTTGAACCTAGAAATGAAAACATCTTTGGAGCTATAAGCCAGAATTACAGTAAGAGGAAATATTTTAAGATCTAAGAAAAAACTTGGTCATGGTCATGTGAACTGCTTTGTACAAAAGGTCAGATTTTCATGCTTCCAATAAAGCACAAGATGTTCTGTGGAACATTCTCAAATCGTGCTGGAGAACATGGGTCATTACACAGATGAGTTTATTGTAGTACAAATGCTGCTAAAATTACAAATATTTAAATAATTGCCATATTGTTTTGGTCCATACTGAATACGCATGTGAAGCTCCATTTTTGTGTGAATTATTATTTGAAAGCAAATACTAAGAAATTATCTCAAGTTTGTTGTCATTGTGAATATGCAATGAAAATTATTCACTGGTGATTTTTAGCAACGAGTGCCATTAAAAAATTATGCCAAGGATCTTATGATGGGAAAATACTTAGAAGACATGTTTGTAAGACAACTGAGTGTTTTGCTTTACACACAGCTATTTGTGTTACGCTTCGTTGGCTTCTTCAGGCTGACTGTTAACAAAAAGGTGATTTGCACCTCCGTCATTGTCACCTCTGGTATTAATTTGTCAGATACACTTTGTCAGCCAACCCACATATCCAACAATTGTCAGCAGTATTATGCTTATGACGGAAAGTCAATATCACCCTTTGGTAAATGGTGACAAACTTGGGTTCATTACATTTCCATGCAGCAGCTGTCATAGCAACTCATTCTCGGCTTCAGGTTTTACCTCCAATTCTGTCAGGATGCGGCAATGTCAAGACATAACTCATGCAGACAATGGGAGTCATTGCCACACTAGTAACAGCTCCATGTAAAGTTTGAGAAAGTTACTTACTAAACAAAATGGCCTTGGTGTAGCCAGGTGTATTCATTCGTATATTTATATAGAATGGCATGTTAATTGTAGTTGTGACAAAACCTCATTCGGTCAGCAGAGGGCACTCTCAGTGGAATTTGAAAACATGTTTACATAGTTTGCTCTGTCTTTGATCTTTTTATACTGACCTTGAATACTGGTCTGGATATTCTTCTCTGTTATGTCTGCCATGGTTTGTTCTTATGCTTCATAAAACTGCATATGCATCCTAATCCTAAACTTTAATGAAATCTTTGTTTTACCTAGAATAGTATTTTTCATTTTAACATTTACCACATTTATCCTTGTGAAGTTTTAATCTGCGCACAAAATGAAAAAAAACATGGGTTTACTATTGCTTCATCCACTTGTTTCCCTTCCTCCCCCTGAAGTCCATTCTATGTCTTTGAAATGGATATTATAGAGTTAAACTGAGAGGAGAGTTGCATGTTCTCTGAAGTGTCTGATTTGAAATCATTCTGAAATCAGAGAAATCTGGGTGCGTATTTTAGTCCAAATGCTTTCAACATCAAATGACTCTGACTGAAACCGGTATGATCTAGACCAGGGGTTCCCAACCACGTTCCTGGAGCCCCCACAACACTGCTCATTTTGCATGGATCCTTAATTAAACACACCATATCTCATCAGTAACTCATCAGCCACATTAGTAGAGACTTCGAGACCTGGAATGGGTGTGTCAAACGAAGGAGACGTACAAAATATGCAGTGTTGGTGGCTGATTTTCCTGCTTGAGCTACAAGAGATGAACACCAGTTAACTGAACCGCTTATAAATAACATTAATATAAACACAATTTTAACGGTGACATATCATGAAAATCTTCCATGTTTAAGTGCTATAATCGGGTCTCCAGTGCATCTACTAACCCAGAAAATGTAGGACAGCCCAGTTCTAGTTCTAGTAACTTTCTTTCTTTCTTTCAGATGTCGCTCTCCCCGTCTTATTTTAATATTACTACCTGTTAATCTTGCCGTTTCCACTCACGACGCCATCATTTTGTTTTCACAAGCGACAATGATGTACCAGTTCTTCTGTCATAGTGAAAGTTTAAGCAAACATGCTGACTGTTCTGTCGTTGGACAGATAAGCACAGAACACTATTTAGAGTCCCAGCCCCAAAGGAGACAAGAGTGGATTTATTAATTTATTTACTGTGTATTACACTGCTGCCACACAGTTCTAATATAAACATGCAATTTCTTTCCGAGCTGTTTAGTGTCTTCCTTTACTGTTTTTGTAACTTGTGTGTTTTTAACATAAACTTGTGTGTATTTGACAGTTTAAGCATAATAAGACATGAAAGAGAACTTAGTTTAGTACTCAGATGCCGTGTGACAGCCGCTTTCTGTGCGTGTGCTTCGTATGTGCGCTAAGAAAACCTGTATCAGACGTTTAATCTAATATGGCTTTAAAATGCATGATTTCAGCACTATAGACATGATTATCAAATCCAGACAGATGTTTTAAGGTATCAGCTGTAAAGGCACAGCCCTATTTTGGAAAAAGGGGCGGGGAGCAGCAGCTCATTTGCATTTAAAGAGCCATGCACGAAAACAGCATGTTTCTGCTTCCATTCAAAATAGGCATTTTCAAAATGATGTAATACACGATCTTTGGGGTATTTTGAGCTGAAACTTCACAACCATATTCTGAGACTTCTTAGACTTAAATTACTTGATGCAAAAAGGGTCTCCTTTAAAACTTACACTGTGCAGACAATGAAGTAAATAAACATATTAATTTTTGATACATAATCAAATGTTTTTTACTTTGTAAAATAAGCTAAAATGAATATGATATTGACAAAATATTGACTACACTGTAAAATATGAGACTACACTGATATTGCCAAATAAATACTACACACATGCACACAAAAAAGTTTCATATTTAAATTTCCTATTAAATATGTATTACCTCCCACTTCACTGTAATTATTTTTGAAATTTACTAGCAAAGATTTTAATATTCAAATTTTGAGATTCAAAATTTGTATTTGTTACATACACAGTTAGACATAGAATTCAGTTTGTAAAGAAATGTAAACCTGGTCAGCTACTCAGACTATGCATTAAATAAAATATAAATATTAAATATAAATATTAGATAACAGATAAATCAGTAAGCTAAATGTGTGAACAGTAATAGTACTATTAATTATTTATTTATTTAGTCAGTCAGTGTAAATATAACATGATAGTCCACACCAAAATAGTCCACATTCACAGAGCAGCAGAATGCGGTTGTCAGTTCTGCATTTGAGTTATTTATATTTTTGGTTATTTACTGGAGTGACAGCCACATTCTATAACTGAACTCACACCCATAAATTTTAAGGACTCACATCTATAATTTCCTCGAAGCCCTGCTATGTGAACACTACCAGACTGGATAACTAGTTGTCTGTCATGGTATATTATCTACACATACGCGTCTAGTGTGTTACGAGGTAATATACAGAGACACAGATATGAGTTGTGTGTCAACTGAAGTTTTAGCTTCAGTTACTTTCTTCCACTGGAGCTGCTCCTGTCAGTTTTGTGGTCTGTGCATGACTCAAAAAATCTGCTCTTTACTGAAGTATAAAAGCTGCTGATGGTTAATTTAGATTTGATAGAAGAAACCATGCCTCAATTAAACTTTCGTCATATCGAATGTGGCCTGGTGTTCGTCAAAATATCTTCTTTTGTGTTCTGTAGAAGAAAGAAAGTCATAAAATACAGGTTTGGAACGACGTAAGGGTGAAAAATGATGAACAATTTTTGGTTTCGGGGTGAGCTACCCTTTTAAAGGGCATTTTCAAGCATTTATAAGATGGGTTCCCTAACAGACGGCTTCATAGGAAGCAATGCCCTTTTGTCCCGCTGGTCTCTTGTCTCCACACACAAAGACTATTGTGCCAAGACATTGACCTTTCAGCTCTTCTTGTTGTTGTTTATTACCTCAAGCCTTCACAAACGTACCAAGAAAGAGGCTCTTGTGTTCTTTGAAGCCAACCAGCAGCGAGTCTGTCTACTGGCTAACCCTCACCCCATGAAAAAACAATTAGGCCACTTCATAAGAATTGATTAGCATGTTAATGAATGGGCTACACTTTCTCATCACGAGAGGCTACGGCAGGGGGTAATGAGGGGAGAGGCTGCTCTCAGCACCAGCTCCGTCCAGCCGGTTGTTATGCATGCCGAGAGGCGACATCGATCTCGGAGAAATCTTATTACATGCTCCAGACACTGTCTGCAAATGTTTAGCACTGAACCGAGAGAGGAGGGGAGAAAGTTTCACAATTTAATGTCGTAAAAAAGGAAGTGATGATGTGTAAAGAATGCAGCCGGGTTCTAAACGATGTTCTCCGCTTTTTGAAATTTCATCTGCGTATCACGGTAAACGGAATCGGTGGCGAATGACCTTTACAGCGACCTCACGCAGTTGTTCCTGGTTCGGTGTTAACAAGCCAGATTTTAGAGAGAGTCAAAGGTCTTGTCATCTTATACGCACACTGTTGTTCATTTATTATGCTGTCAGAGCACCTTCATCAAGGCTTTCAAAGAAGAAAATGCCTTCTGAAGTCTCTGAAAGCACATTTATTTATTTTTTATTTTATGCTAAAAGTGTTTAAAGTGTTCGTACATTATTTTCCAATTATATTTTATTATATTATTATATTTTTTTAGCGTAAAATGGCAATTTAATAATGATTTTTAATATTTTAAGATAGAAAGTCAATTTATGGGACAAGTGGAAAACATTAAATCTGTACATACACTGAAAAAAGGTGTAAGACTTAGTATAAAACAATTGTCCCTTAGAAATTGCTAGTAGATTATTGAATAAAGTCTGAAATTTTTAAGTAGAAAGGCTAAAATAGTATTTTCTTTACTGTTTTATTTTATTTTATTATTTGATTTTTTTTTAAAGCAGGAAACAGAAATGAGAAAGACATAGAAATGTTCCAAGAAATGTTCCAAGTTATTATTTATAGCAAGAAGAAAAAAAATGTTAAAAAAAAAAAAATCACTTAGTTTTAGTAAAAATCAACTATTATAAAATCAAATATTTTATTTTATTTTATTTTACTAATCCCTACCCAAAACCTAACCAATATCATTAGAAATTTTATTTATTTATTTATTTTAATTTTAAAAAGCAGGAAGCAGAAATGAGAAAGGCATGGAAAAGGTTCCAAGTTATTCTGTATAACAAGAAGAAAAAAAATCACTTAGTTTTAATAAAAATCGCTCCTTGTACATAAGAGTGAAAATGTTTAATAAAAATGCTTAAATGTAAAGTTTTCCCAACAGTTGCAACTGTGACTAGATTGGTGACTAGATTTTAAAAAATTGATAATTTTGGTCTGGGCGCTACTGTAAAAAAGAACGTGGGTACAACTTCCGGTGAGGCGGTGGACGTAGCATACCAATGGTATTTTGTGTGCTTTCTGTCCAGTCATATGCGCGATTCACTGTGCGTGTCCTAATGTTTTTTTATTGGGACCTATTTAATAATTATTTTTTAAATACCCAGTCATACAAGTAATATGGGGAATACAAATTATTTCAGGAAAATTAAAAATATATGCCATATGCAATTAAAGTATCCTTTTATTACATCATATTGATATTCATTTAATGGCACTGTTCAATGAGTAAATTCATTTATCAGAGACAGAAATTCAACAAACAAACACACGGTTAGGCTTTTATTTGTGCATATAACATGGATCGATTTATGGAAATTGTGGTGAATGCTTCTTCCGATGGAGCTTCACAGGCTTTTGGCTGCCTTATTTTTTTACTAACACGCTGTTTTTGACACTCTCGAAGCTTTGAATCTTTTCTCGAAACAGTCAGAGGAAAGTCTCGGTGCTTCACGAGGTTGAGGAATGACTGTCACGTCCCGTTTGTTTACTTTGCACCGGAAGACGCTCCCACTTTTGACGCAAGGCCTCATGGGGCACAGGAAACTTGTGGATATTTTTTGTGGATTTTTATTTATTTGTTTATTTTTAAAAGGGGCACAACTATTTTCAACACTGATAAGAAATACTAGAATGATTTCTTAAGGTAATAACCACTGAAAATTTAGCTTTGCCATTACTTATGTAATTTATATAATATGTTACTGTATTTTTTAACCAAAATTTTTTTATGACAGATATGCAATAATTTAATTATAAAAACAACTTTGAGCATGAGTAATTTACGATGCATGTCAACATGTGCTTAGTGTTTGGGACGTGCACCTGAGCTGCTGCTGAAAACGAGATCTTTGGTCTTTAAGACAGCCCGCCTGCTGCTCCTACCGCCTGACTCTGGCTTTCTTGCTCTCTCTTTCCCCCTCTCAGGGGATAAAGGTTAAGACTAGTATCAAATGAAGTGTAAAGCACTCACGTCTGTCTTTCCTCTGTCTCTTTTTATCTTTCCCATCCACTTTTTTGTCTGTTTTCTACCTTCTTGGCAGACCTATATGTTTACCCCACCGCATTTGCTGCTGGCGACCAAATAAGTGTCAAAGAGGGGTGAGAGACAGAGATGGATTTTGAAGTCAAATGTCTTTATGAAGTATCACAAACTCCCACCAAAAGGAAATTGCTGCAGTGTCTCGACCTCTAGAACAACTTCTGCCAGACATACATCCTGACTTATTGGTCAAAATTCCTGTCTTGGCGTGACGTTAGGTTAACCACAGGGAAGTATGTCTCTGTAAATAGGTGAGACAAAAAAATCTGATGTCAAACTATGGGATCTGCCTAATAGATCTGTCAGTATCCATTATGTCATTAATATTCATTAAACAACATTGCAGAAAAAAAAGAAAACCCCCACTGCTCTGGGACGGATTAATTTAGTCATTTTAATAAGCTCTTAAAGCCAAACATGAACACATAGTTAAGTCTAAATGAAATAACTCTAAAGCTAATTTAAATGACAAGCCTTCTGCTTCTCAAAGTCAGACAGTGTTCAATCTATATTAATGTATTAAGATATGGTTCATGCAGTGGAAATAATATAACTGTCAGAGCTGAGTAGATTACTTACAGATTGTAGTCTGTTACAGATTACATTATGAAAACTGTAGTTATACGTTATCTAGGTTACTCATTTTAGGTAATGTATTCTGACTACTTTTTAGATTACTTTTAGATTACTTTTTTAACTTAAATGGACCACATTGATTTAAATGTTTTCAATTGTATTTATGATGTCAGCATCATAAAATGGCAATATTTATAAATAGTACATTTATTTTAAGGGGTTTAGCTGACAAAAAAAAAAGAGGAGTCCCTGCATTATATGAAAAATGTATTTGTCTAGAATTCTAGAATGAACAATTAATGAAGGTCTTTGGATATGATAAAAGCATGGTATTTCACAGCTGTAATTTGGATAATTATTTGTCTCATACATGATTTTAAAAAACTAGGGAGAATCAATAAATGATAAATAATACTGGCATTGTGTGAATAATATCATGTAATCCATAAAAATGAAATTGTATTCTGACTGTAAGTATTTTAAAATGTAATATACTCTAATTACAAGTATTTAATTTTTAAAATCTGATTACATAATCTGGATTACATGTGATCAGTTACTACCCAGCACATTGGGTTGCGATGATAAATTGATGCATCGTGATTCATGGATCGATTCTGAGATTCTCCGAATGCATCACCATTCTCTTTGGAATCGATATGGAACTTTTTAATTCGGAATCGATTCTGACGTTTTTAATAGCAGATGGCGTTCTAATCTAGTTTTTATATGCACACTTAGATGTGCATTGATTTATTGTCGTAACCTTACCCAGCACTGGTAAGTACTTATTTATTTTATTAACTCTGTTTACTTCTGTTAAATAATTATTTTATTTTATTTTATTTTACTATTCCCTACCTGAAACCTTACTGATATCATGACCAAAAGCATTATTTTTTTAAATTTTATTTTATTTTAATAATCCCTACCTGAAACCTTACTGTAACGTGGAGTGAGAGGCGAGAGGCGAGCGGATCCACTTGCGAGCTTTTATTATAGGGACAAGACAGACAGGGTCGTACAGGCAGGGTCAAAACAACAGTAACAGGAATGTCAGAGGCGAGACGAGAGAATAGTTCTTATGACGGGCGATAGTCCGAAGGCAGGCGGCGAACAGTCGAAAATGGGGAGCCAGGCGAGGGAATTAAACACAAGGAACTAGAAACAAGAGAACGCTAACAATAGGAAAAAACACTAACAACAATCCGTGACTTGCATGGGGAAAGACCGGGGCTTTTATGGTGCCGCTGATTGGTCACATGTGTAGACGCAATCAGCGTGATGCATGACGGGAGATGTAGTCCGGGGTGTGGTACAACAGTCAGAGTGTGTGGGTAAGGTGAGAGCGACATCTGGTGGTGAGCGGACCGCAGGTCACCGACCAGATTCGTAACACTTACCAATATCATGAGTAAAAGCATTATTTTATTTTATTTTATTTTATTTTATTTTATTTTATTTTATTTTAATAATCCCTACCCAAAACCTAACTGATATCATGAGCAAAAGTGTGATTTATAAACATTTTTTTATTAATATATAAATTACAGCATGTTCAATAGCTTTGGCTCTGATATCAAAATAGATTTTGAGGTTTCACTGGTATTGACTTCTGAAACTGACATCCCAATTGACCCTTCGCAAAAACCCGCCCCCCTTAGTTACTGTTACTATGTCTGACAAACAATGCCGCTCTCACACTACACATGATTTTCTAACACAGTGAAAAATACATTGCGGAGCAAAGAGAAAACTGACAACACGCCAGCAGACAAGACAAAGCAGGTTACTTCTGGTATGAAACAAGTTCTCAGCTTTAAAATGTTTTGATTTTTTTTTTAAATTCAAACAAAAAAGAACATTACCGTTTTGTGGCTCTTTAATGTGTAGTGACAGATCACTCTATCGCTTTATTAGATCAATGAAACGTGAACCGATCATTTTTTCTTTTTGAAAAAACACGAATGAACTTTGGAATATGCTTTATTTCAAACGCGGAAAGACATCAATACACGCAATGTTTAAAGTTTAAGTCCACTGAAGTTATTCTACTCTCTTGTCTGATATGTTCGTCAGACAGAACAGCGGATTCGGCATTATGATTGGTCAGATTGCCTGTCAATCAAGCTGTTTGCAAAGGGTCAATTAGAATCTGACTAAATTAATGGATTAATTGATTGATTGAATTAATTTACTTAGAGTCTTAGAATTTTTAGATTTTACTAAAAGAAACAAAAACCCAAAAGATTTTGCAGGCAGAATTCTGGATAAAATAATACATAAGACACCAAATAATACCCGCAGAACAAACAACAGGTCTGTGACCTCTAAAGGCCAATTCATACTGCACTGACAGACACAGACAGATGCTGATAACTGATTGAGAACAGTAAATCACTACTCAGACATTTCAAAACCCAACAAACACTGATTCAACATGTTTAACTGGCAAAAAATGAGTGCTGGCCAGTGGCAACAGGATAACGTCAGAGCAAAACATGTTCAACAGCACCTTAAGAAAA
The DNA here is from genome assembly GCA_019740295.1 of Labeo calbasu. Lineage (NCBI taxonomy): Eukaryota > Metazoa > Chordata > Actinopteri > Cypriniformes > Cyprinidae > Labeo > Labeo calbasu. The sequence goes on from JAHKKF010492472.1 coordinate 14,997, forward strand.
AAAGATGAATCAAGCCAAATTAGATTATCATGAAATGAAACAAAACTACTTAAAGCTGATGCAATTTGTTCTTAATATTGCGTATTCATCAGGATATAATGCAGGGCGGGGTTTAAAAAGTGAAGGCTGTGTTATTACTAAAGTTATTTCCCTCGCCCGTTCTGCCTTGGTTACATCAGCAAAAAAAAAAGCATTGTAAAGTGGCCGAGAAAATGATTACATTTTGATGAATGACTATAAAAACAAAACTTGTTTTCTTTAGAGTAATATGCGCTGATGAATTGCACATAATAAAACCAGGGACATATATTAGGAGAGTAATTAGAGCCCATTTTTATTTTGGGTTTTCTTTGTGCTCCAGGCAGAAATTATAACAAAAGGAGGGAAATTGTAATAGAATACACCATCAGAGAATACCTGACTACTGTGACCAGCCCTGAACTTAAACTCCTGACTGTTTACAGACTCAGCAAACATATCCTAGACACAAAGAAAGTCAGAGACAGACAGTCCTCGCTGCTGAATGTGGACATGCTGTGCTCCTGCTGCACACGAAATGAGATGGAAACACACTGCACTTTTGAACCTCACGCACGACACATAAATCAGCAACATATTCGATCGTCCTTATGCAAACCGCTATAAAGAGCGTCTATTGTGCATGTATGTGTAGTGCTTACTAATGCTTTGTCAATGTAAACCTGTTTATCATGTCAGTAAGCCCATTTTAATCTCGAATCTTGAGAGGGAGAAGGAGAGGAATGTTAATAGCAGTGCTAAACTGAAAAACAATGAAATGTGAAAAAAAGATTTTTTAATTTTGTGAACAATAAACAATGATAAACTTGCTTGACTAGAACATGTAGAGCATTTAGAACATAAAAATGCACACTGATGTATAGAGAGATCATTTCTCCATTTTTCTATTCTCTTTTCCATCGATTGCCCTGTTTCTACAGGCTGAGCTGCAGAAGATGAGGCAGCAGGCTCAGGAGACGAAGCAGCTCATTGAGGAACAGGAGGGAAAGGAACGTGAGCTGCTGAAGATCATAGCAGAGGCTGATGCTGAGAGGATCCGGCAGAAAAAAGAGCTCGATCAGGTACAGACAGGTGGAAGGTTTCGGTGAGCGTCTGCGTGTCCTTGCGTTTCTGCTTCAGTAGGCTGTTTACGCTAAGGATGAAAGAGACGGCAAGCTAGGTTCATTCAAAAGTCATTAAATCTGGAATCTCACTTCTGAGAAAGTCCAGCGGGAACAGGGTCAAACTCTCTTTAAAATAGCAAAAGGAAATTGAGACACTGAGGAGGCCTAAATTGGTCTTGGCATTTTGAAACATTTAGTGCTTCTGATCTCAGTAAGTCAGCAGTCGAACATGATTAACCAGCTGGCCGAACAAGTGATTCAAATAGTAGAAGCTGATGTGATGATACATTTTTTTCGTTGTCTGAAATTCTTAAGTTCAACCAGACAGTATTATATGCATCCTATGATGGACATGATTTCAGTTACTGATTTAAAGATTAGTTTTATATTCTTTGGGGGGTTTAAGGTCTAAAATGTCAAGGTGATGTCTGGAGGAAGTTTTAAAGAAAGAAAGAAAGAAAGAAAAGAAAGAAAGAAAGAAAGAAAAAAACTCAATAAATACTGAATTTCCTTTAGAAATGTGTTAAGTATTGTGCCATAATCTTTTATTAATAGTACAACGAGGCTAAAGGTGCTAAAAGGTGCTAAAAGGCGCCTTTGATATTATTTTTCTCTAAACCACTAGATGACAAAAAAAAGAAATAAAAAATCGTGGTGTAGCACTTTCCAAAACATCTGCTTTTCATGATACGCATACAAATTTGGGTGATGCTTAACGCGATTGTGGGCAGCAGCGCAAAAGTTGCTTACTTACAAAATTTTATAGATTTAAGTAGCAAACGAGAATCGCTAAACTTCTTGAACATATCTTGAAACAAAGGTCTTAATGGTTTTCAATTTTGTTTAAGATAATTAAAGCAGCAGTTTTTAAATAACAAAAGAATATGTAAAAGTATGGTATTCAGGGTAAAAAGCCCCCTGCTGTTTGGGCTAAAAGGCACAATAATTAACATGATTAATAGAAGGTTGACTTTTTCATTTGCTGACATGATATTGTTAGATTCAGATGGTAAATATCATATATTATGTTGGGTGACCATCTTAGAGATAATTACCATGTTTAGAATGAAATTATCATATTTAAAAACATGATATTATTCATATCATATAACAAAATATCATTTATTGTTGCTACTATACTACTATGTTCAATTACTATGGGATCTCCTTCAATGCTTTCAAAATCTTTTTATTTTAAAATGATTTTGTTTCTGTATTTTAAAATGTTTATATGAACATTTTAATTAAATTATCAAAATAAGCAGAAAATAGTACAAACTTTGCTAAAGTGATTGTTTTGAACAAGTATTAACTAAGACATTATTAAAAAAAAAACATTATTTTAGCTAAAGTATTTGTATCAATATTGTGTGCCTTTTACACCATGCTGGTGAGCCTTTTACCCGGTGTGTGGGGTAAAAGGCCCCCCTTGCCACCTCATACATTTATAAGATTTTTAAACAAAATGATTTATTTTCACACAAAATCTGTTGCTCCATAAAAGTTCAGTACAAACGTATATATTTTTCTGCAATCATACACTCACACGCCTTTAGCCCCGTTGTTACCTATGTCTAATTCTTAAAAAACAGTGAAGAAATTTTGTTTTCAAATATTATTTGAGAAAATGTTCATCTTATGTTTGCATATCAAAGTCGTAGTTTTTTAAAGTTTGCCTTTGACAAGATTAGCTCAGGCTTTCAGATTAATAATTTCAGTGAATAACCTTATTAAAACAGCATGGTATTCAGGATTTAAAAATGTGTACTAAATACCTTGAAAATGTGTTTAATATTGTATTATTTATTTATTTTTAATTTATCATGCTATTCCTTTTAATTAAAAAAATCAGTAAATCATAATTGTTAATAGCTTTTCAAAAAATGTATGAAACCAGCATGAGTACTAACATCACTTTTCTCAGATATCGTTGTTTGTATATTAGCTGAATTAAATTTAGATGTGTATGTAGGCTTGAATATTAGTTTTTATGGAAAAAAGCTGCATAAGTACATTTTTTAGTAACAGTTTTTTTTTACATAATCTTTTGTAAGTCAGTTGGGTCACTATTAGAGTTCATAAAGTGAATAATGTTAATATCTGCTGCTGTACATTGCTGACATTGGTTCTTTGATAAAGGTTAACCCATTCAAAGGGCATTCTGTCCAAATTGCCTCTGCTGACACCAGCTTCTACGCTCTTCTGGCTTTCCATACACATTAATAAAGCTTCATCTAAACCGTCTCGTATATACTGTATGTCATGCAACAAATATCTTATACATACCCAGTGTTGGGGAGTAACTAGTGAAATGTAATGGTGTTATGTAAATTACAAAAGAAATATAACTTTAATCTGTTACAGTTACTTATGAAAATGTTAACAATTAGGGGGTTACATCTGAATACTTCTTGTACTAATATTTACTATTTTTTATGAAGTATTTAACTTCAGAACGATCTCAAAGTAAAAAAGAGGTGCTACAGTCTGATTTTGTGGTGGCTGTGGTTTAAAATTAAATTATTATAATCTTAATTCAAGAGATTAAGGATTTTGAAAGTTGGTTTGATTGCTACTATTGTCCTCATTTGTAAGTCACTTTGGATAAAAGCGTCTGCTAAATGACTTAATGTAAATGTAAATTTAGAAATGTTATCGAAAAGTAATCAAATGTAATGAGTTACACTATTTAATTTGTAATCTGTAACCTATTACATTTGGAAAGTGAACTTCCCAACACTGTACGCATAGTTAAACTAAAAAAATCAAAATTTCTCACATTATCACAGTTTTTCGCTAAAGTTTAGAACTCAGAGTTAAACTGTATCAGAACAAATTCATCTTGATAATGTCAGATAACTTTGGGTATATAATGGATTACAATCAACTAGAAATTCAGACAACTGTTAGTATGACAATATTTACACAGCTACCAATACTTTGTTGACCAATTACTAAGCAATGCTTCATTTTGTTCAGAATGTGTAGCATAACAAGGTCGAATTAGCAATTGAATAAAAAACACTTAAGCAAAAAAATGGTCAGGTAAAAGTGTGAATAATTTTTGGTCCCAAATTTGTGTTAATTTTATTGCTAGTCCACTGTATGAAGAACTTTTGGGCATAATATGTCACAGTTTACTTTATATTGCTATCCTCACTTTCATAAATAAATTATAGTGTCCTGCACCCACTAATAAAAAAAATATATATATCAAAAATTATATCTGGTGTCCGAATAATTTTTTTTTGGACTGTACCATACAATACGCATATGGCTGTCTATTTCAGCATTGCAGAATTTTGTGCATACAGTGTAGTTTAGTAAGAGTTCAGAAAGAAAGTCTACTATTACACATAAGTTCCTTTATATGGTTTGTACGATAATAAAAATGCTTTAGATTTAGAAAGAAATGTTATATTTATTTATTGCGTATGGCCTTCCAAATGTTTTTTTTCCCCCTCTGACTTTTTTGTAAGTAAAAGACCCTAAAAACTTCTTTATAAGACATTCTCCCACACCCTCACAACATTTGTCATGTTGCATGAAGTTTTTGGCTATTATCCTGAAAAGACTAGCACTGCTGAGTCATCAAATCTTTGCAGAAAACACCAGCCTGCCTTTTATTTCTATAATATATCGCCTTACCTCAGTCAGAGGTGAAAGTACTTCTGAAGGTTTTCTCACAGATGCTCAGAGAGGTTTTAAAAGTACCAGAACTTCGGTACCAAGGAAAGGAATGTAACAAAAACAGTATTTATATGACAGTATATATATATTTTTTCACAGGTTTTGGTATTGTCTACTGACTCAGTTTTTAGTATGTTGCCTTTTATGTACATTTGTGTATTGATTGTGCATGTGTTTACGTGTTTGTTATCAAGGTGAGAAATGAGCGTGACCTCCTGGGGATGCAGCTGATGAAGAGAAACGAAGCGCTGGCGTTACTGTATGAAAAGATCAAAATCCAGCAGTCCATCATGAACAAGGGTGATATTCAGTACAATGAAAGATTGGAGGATATCAGACTCCTGAAGCTGGAGATCAAGAAGCAAAGACGAGAAAAGAACATCCTCAACAAGACCGTCTCTAATGTGGAGGACCTCAGGTAAAACATCTGTCCACTAATGGAAGTGTTTCTGTTTGACGTTGCACGCTAAAACGTCTTTGACGTTAGAGATCAATTCGCTTACTTGGTGTGAAAGCTGTTTACGGTTCATGTGGACAGTAGTGTTACAAAAGTAACCTGTTGTTAGTCAGTCACTTTTGTAGCACTTTTGAACCACTTTACGATTCACGGTCATAGCTATAGTGTCTTTTATAAAACATCTTTTGCTCTAAAACATCAGGAAGCAAGTGTTTGATTGCTTTTCTGCAACACTCGTGTACTCTTCAGAGGTATAATGACATAATGATTATGCCTCAATCAAAGGTACATACAGCACAAAGAGACAGAGCTAATTGAGTGCTTGTCAGATAATTCTCTTGTCAGTACTGACCCCCGCTAGATGTTTATTGATGTTTTCAAAAGCTGTAATTCACCACTCTCAATAACAGTCACTTTTTCGGTCACAAAAGACGTGCGATAAAAATCACTTTTAATGGAGTTCTTAGCTGAGTAAAAAAGGAGGCGGCAACAGCTCGCTGTGGAAAATGAGGGAACGTTTGAAAGCGCTGGCAGGTCTTGCATCTAAAGTCAAACCAGATCTATAATAGATGGGTTTTACTAACCCTCTATTGGTTATTTTAGTAACAGAAGCGGTGGTGATGACCTCACATTCTTCTCCATCTTTCGAGCCAATGCAAAATCTTATTAGTCTGAATTATGTACTGAAATTTCCATCAGCTCAAAATGATTTAATTAATTTAACCAAAGCTTTTCTTTTTCGTGAGCATAAGAAAGAGACCTTTCTTCTCCTATATTTGGTTACATTTCAGAGAAATTGTTCAACCACTTGTTGAGAAACCACTCACGCGGCCCGTAAATTATCGCTCCATGTGTGTACGGAACAGCAGTCACTCTCGCATTTATACCCATAGCAACGTTTTGCCGTCTTGCAGGAGTGAATAAGAATTTAGCCATTTGGTGTCTGCCATTTTTTGGCCAAAGGCTCTTTTTGTCCATCGATTTTATTTAAACTACCTCTGATAGACGTGCTGTGTTTTGTTTATGCTCGGGAGGCAGCTTTAGAGAGTGCTGTCTTGCAGTTTTGCCATGTCCTTATATTTACAAGTGCTAGCTTAAAATGCTAAGCACTTTTTGGAGTTAATAAAATGATCTGTTGTGGATATGAGATATATGATTTTTTGGTGTTATAAAACAAAGCATGTTTTAGTGTTCTTTGTGCTTGTTTTTTTTTTTTTTCTATGAAGATCTGGCAACACTGACACTTTACCACAGGTCTCGTGACCACAACTTGCCCTGTGTCAAAATGTGCAAAATGTGACCTTTCACTGTTATTTTCATGCATCTCACATACAGACAAAGACATATTTCTGATGCATGTTTAAATACGTCATTAACAACTAGTTCAGTTCCCGTACACACTGCATAGAATTTCTGTGAATGCGGTTGTCACTGCCTGTATTTTTTGGGAGTTAATCCGGTTGTCACTCCTGTATTTTCGTGAATTATGTGTGTACAGAATGTGAGTAAAAGGTGAACTCACAACCAAATTTAGCTGCAGTGTTTTTTGAATCATTCACTCGAATGGTTCATTCACATCTCTAATTCATTAATGAATTAATTAGACTTTGCAGATTTTCAAACCATGTACTAGCATACTACCCTAACTATTTCTGCCATAGAAAGTAATTCCAAAATAGTAGTAGTATACTAGTATGTGCTTCCCAATTCAGAAAAATGCCTTCATGAGTGAGTCATTGAATCATTCACTCAAATGATTTGTTCACAACTCTGATTCGCTGAAGAACAAAACATTCATTCATGCTCTGATTCAAGAGCAAAACAAACACTGAATCATTCACTCAAATGATTTGTCTACAACACTGATCGATTCAAAAACAAAACAAGCAACTGTTTTTATGAGTGAGCCAATGAAACATTGCTTAAATGATTGATGCACAATACTGATTCATTGAAGAACAAAACAAGCAGCTGTCTTTATGAATGACACTCATTGAACAATTCAGTCAAATGATTAGTTCAAACAGAGACTGAAACTAATGTGTATTGCTCTGTGCAAACTAAAGGGCTTCTTCTTTTTATTAACCCATAGACTTTAATCTACGTCAGTTCCATTAACTATGATCTGCTACATGCTAGTTGGCTGCAAGTGGATTTCTCAATTCAGAGAGGATTTTCTGCAAAAAAGCGAGCAGTCACGTCTCACTTCAAGTCAGCCAGGTCCCTGTAGCACCCTTAAATCTTAACGGAAAACATACACGTGTCACTGTCCTTCCTTTACACTGAAACATATGTGAGAATCAATGAGCTAGTGGTAAGGTTTCAGAGAGACTAGTCAGCAGCCGCTGTGCCAGATGGGCTGACTTGATGCCGAGCTTGGATGCCAAGATCTCTGCTGATATACAAACCTCTATGGTAAACAGGTGGCAAATTTTAGTCATTATTGCTGTCATCAGTGCAATGTAGTTCCCTAAAAGACGCTGACTGTAGCATATCGGTGCTTGGGTGTGGAGCAATATTTCCTTTAGGCTTAAGGGTTTCTGGGACAAGTCCATGAAAGAAATGTCTCATGAGGAACTGACATCATTCTGTGTTTACATTTATACATTTAACAGATGCTTTCATCCAAAGCCACTTACAAATGAGGAATTCAACACAAAGTTTCAAAACTGCTTTTTGCATTAAATCAGCTAGATTGAGCTCAGAACCAAATAGTGTGTTTATAGGTTGTTTTTTTTTTACTCATGGTACTCATAGAGCGGGATACTACATAAATGACACATATAGAATGCATTTGCGCATTGTGTGTGATCGTCTTCTTTGAAATGCATGTGTGTGCTTTCAGTATATATGTCATTACTGTAGATCCATTAGAAAGGAATGGTTGCTTTCACATTTCTAGAGAATATGAGAATCTTTTATGGTTATGGCACTTTTTATTTTTGGTCTGCTTTGAAGCTTGATGGACATGCTTCAAACTCACTAAACTCACTGTCTACCTAGAAATGTGTAACAATCCACTTTTGTGTAGTAAAACAAGTAAATTATGACATGAATTATTCCTTTTACCATTGAGAAAAGTTTGGGGTCAGTCGTTTTTTTTCTCATGCTCACCAAAGCTGCATTTATTTTAGAAAAAAGTAAAACAGTAATATTTAGGGCTCCCCTCGACTGAAGATTTTTCTGGTCGACTAGTAGTCATTAATTTGTAAGCATTAGTCAACCTTTCATTGCACATTTATTAATAAACCATGTAAATCATAATAATGAGGCTTTAATTGCCTACACAGCCTAATAAGTGCATGCAAAAAAAAGCTTGCCACAGCGCACCGCAGAATTAATGATTATGAATGTGTCAGGGAAAAACCGCAAGGAAACTGCATTATCATTTTAACAATTTATTGATAAACTAGTGCTTTCTTTGTTTTCGGCTTACACTCTTAAAAATAAAGGTGCTTCATGATGCCATAGAAGAAACTTTTTCTTTAAATTGTTTCATAAAGAACCTTTTACATCTGAAGTTTTTTGTGGCGAAAGAAGGTAAGAAAGAAATGGTTCTTTGAAGAACCTTTGACTAAATGGTTCTTTGTGGAAAAAATGGTTCATTTTTCATGTCTGTAAAGCAAGTATACACATACAAATTCCGCACTCAAGTTCACAGAGAAAGCACAGAAAGCGCATCATGTTTGCTTTATTTTACAAAAGTGCAACGTTTTGTTGTTATTGTAAATGCACACAAATAAACACAGAGTCTTTATAGATTCGGAAGGTGTATTACTTTTATCTGTAAGACCAAAATTGACGGAATATTTTAAGAGCAAGCGACCGCACTGGCGCCTACATCTGTCCTGTAGTTAGCGCGCTACTGTTCAGCTACCACACTACACACAGACACTTCAATAGCGCACATTTTTCTAGGTTTCTAGGTTAGATTGAGCTGCCATGTAGAGTTGCTACTACTATACATACATCTTTGAGATGAAAAGCTGTATTTGAGGTCGATGAATGATAGGTGAGCATTTGGATGTCCTGCCAGATGTACCACATTAACACATAGACAACACATAATGATCTATCTGTCACGGACTGCGTGACTTTTTTTTCTGCGACTAATAAAATTTTGGTCGACCAAGCTTCTTCTCGGCGACTAACGGTTAGTTGACTGTTGGGGGCAGCCCTAGTAATATTGTGAAATATTATTACAGTTTTTAAAATAATGTGTTCTATTATAAATTATTTAAAAATGTAATTTATTTCTGAAAAGCTGAATTTGTCATTTTCAATTGCCGTAGGTCATAGTTAATGGTTTGTTAATAGTGAGAATTGGAACTTAATAGAAGTGTGACCAAAACAAAATAAAATAAAATAAAATAAAATAAAATAAAATAAAATAAAATAAAATAAAATAAAATAAAATAAAATAAAATAAAATCTTTCCCCAAAGTTTAAAACAAACTTGCTGGAATCTCAAAGGAATGGATATCACTTCATAGAAGGATATCCATGAATCTCACTGGAAAAGATTCCTTAAACATTCAGAATAGTCAGTGAAGCTCTGAAGAGACCCTAACAAATTCGGATGGATAGAGTTCATCTATTTCTGTAGAGTGACCTAAGGAGAGCTGCTGTACTGCTGTTGTCACCTACTGAGGCGGAAGGTGCTAGAGTGATAACTCTGACTTGACGTTGCTGTGTTAGTTTGTCAACTCATGGACCCCTGAACTCTTGTCAACAAGCCTGTGATTCAGTCACAAATAATTTCCTGCCCCTGTGCAGCTTAGCAATTAAATCGTGCTATATACAACCAAAAATAAAGCTTCTCCAGTCCATAAGAACTGCATTCCAGTGTGCCAAGGAAGCTTGCTCCTTCCAACATCCACTCAACAGAGACAGAGAATGATTGGAATATAAATGCAACCACTTTCTTAATAATGACAGTCGAATGAACTCTACTTCTCAAAAGAGATTGCAATCAAGGCTCATGCACATAATGATAATGTATGCAATTTTAAATCATACATAGATACATGCTCAGACTTTTCACACTTCCAACGAGGTCACCCCGTATCATGATAAGGTACTTAAATCTGCTCCTGTAACAGATGAAAATTACAATTGAGAGATTACATGTGCATTCTTTTGATAAGGTTTGTGACCTCCAATGAAGTTTTAGAGAGGTAGAACTATAGGGCTGCACAATTGCTATAAATAATTGAGATTGCGGCTTCTGTGATTTTCAAATCGTGAAATATGAAGATTGGATTTAAGGCTTTACATTGTGTGCATGAATTGGAAGCATGAATATTAGCCACTGTTCGGTATAAATGACTGGATTGCTTACATGGCAGTTCGATTGGTCATATTACCGTTCAAAATTGCACAAACAGTAAGGTACTGATTTGTACTTACCAATTTTGCAGTAAATGAGACTGTGCTAATTTATGCCATAATGAACTAAATTCTGTTGCTTTTTGCCTGAAATATTCATTAGGAGATTCAAACCACAGAGTGGAATGAACAATATAGAGCATGGACCAATGATGTGAAAGTGTGTGTTTATGTGTGCATGAGTTTTTTCTTTGATCCAGCTTTGAACCAGATTGTTGTGTTGTGTGTTTGTCTACTGTAATGAGGAGGTCTTTCCATTTCAAATGATTTCAAAGAGCCCGTACTCCAAAATAAATTATGTTTAGCTAAGTCTGCCTGAATCACAGGGTTACACTTTTGTGCACTTCACGTCAATTAAAAACAGTTCTTACACGAGCGTTAGTACGTGTTGTACTGCTCTCAAACTTCTTTCCCCTACGCTCTATTCCTGCTGTTTTTATTGCATTAGAGAAACATTATATATTGCTTCTCTGAAATAAGGACAGAAATAGAAAGAAAAACAGAATGAGAGAGGTTAAGACAGATAGACCTTACCTTTGACATTTTAGCTCACTGCTGCACATTTTCCGGACAGAGGCCTTGGACTCTATCACAGCTCATTGTTTTATATGTGTACCGCTGTAGGCACATTTCTCCGCTCACTTTTTTTTCTCTTTTCCTCCGTATCTGTCTCCCACTGGTGCGCACTAGCACTTGTCCTCCATCCTTTCTAACTTTATTACTCTATTTCCTCTCTTAAGCGTGAACATTTGTAGTTTAGCAGCCAGTATGTCACTAAAATATGTCACTTTCTACAAATTAAAAAAAGGAGAAGATTTTTTGTGAGTGTGTGTGTACGTGTCTCGATCATGGCAAATGTGAAGTATGGAACATTATCCTCGTTCATACTGCTTGAAAGTACATTTAGTCTACATTGCACACTAAGACTGCATGGCATGGTGCTAAAAAAAAGTACTATATTTTCATTAATAAATTCAGAAATAATAATAATAATAATAATAATAATAATAATAATAATAAAAATCAAAGTTATAACATGTATTTATTTATTTATTGTATCATGGTCCTCTTTTCTACTGGTATACCACGCAATATAATAATAATAATAATAAAAATAAAAGTTATAACATTTATTTATTTATTGTATCATGGTTCTCTTTTGTACTGGTATACCATGCAATTTAATAATAATAATAATAATAATAAAAATGATGATGATGATGATAATCATAATAATGGCTATACCTTTGATTATTTTTATTATTATTTATTGCATTTTTTGTGTATCATGGTCCTCTTCTGCACTGGTATACAATTTAGTTTATTATTGTTATTGTTATTATTATTATTATTATTATTATTATTATTACATTTTTGAGTATCATGGTCCTCTTCTGCACTGGTATACAATTTAGTTTATTATTGTTATTGTTATTATTATTATTATTATTATTATTATTATTACATTTTTGACTATCATGGTCCTTTTGTACTGGTATACCATTCAATTAATTAATAATAATAATAATAATAATAATAATAATCAAAGGTATGACCATTATTATTATTATTTATTTATTTATTAATCATGGTCCTCTTCTGCACTGGTATTCCCTGCAATTTATTATTATTATTATTAATCAAATGTATGACCATTATTATTATTATTATTATTATTATTATTATTATTATTATTACTTTAGAATTATGGTCCTCTTCTGCACTGGTATTCCATGCAATTATTATTATTATTATTGATAATAATATTAATAATATTAATAATAATAATAAAAGGTATAACTATTATTATTGTTGTTGTTGTTGTTGTTGTTGTTGTTGCATTTTTGAGTATCATGGTCCTCGTCTGCATTGGTATACCATAGAGTTTATTAATAATAATAATTAAATTAATAAACTCTTCTGAAAACAAACAGTCCCACCATCTTTAACCACCTTATTCAAACGGGCTGTCCCGGCAAACTCAAACTCACTGCATTGGTTGAAGCTGGCAGAGAGCTGCCTCCACTTTTTTTCAGGTTCTTACTGATGCAGGCTGCGTTCACATTCTGTTTTTGGCTGCTTACAGAGCCTGGGGCTGTCACAGAGACAGGTGGGATCTCTCAAGACACCTATTTCAGTGATATCTGTCAGTGATGGAGACATTTTATGTGTGGCGTTTATAAGAATCACTTGCGGCAGCTTTAGGGTGGTATATGTGGATGCGCTGAGGCCTATAGGAGGTGGCTGTTAATGTTTCTTAGTGGGAAGATGCTGACGCTAATGGTGCTGATGATAATTGGGCCTGTACATGGTAACAAAGCCAGTTCATTGCCTTTTGTTTTACCATTTTTCTGCTCTTGCTTGCAAATATGTGTAGTTTCACTGGGAGGACTGCATTCTGCAACACAGGAAAATGTGTGTGTGGGCGAGAGTCCTGAACTCTATAAGCGTGTTGATTAAAGTTTAAGTCCCTGATATCAACCCTGCCTTCCTGAATAAATCAATCTATATACCCCAACGCACTCTTTCTCTCGCCTTCCGTATCTCCATGCAGATCTTGGTCGAAGCAACAACAAAAAGGAGGAATACAAACTAAAACACTGACTAAGAGAAACATAGAAGTGGGTTTCTTTTTTCCATTCTAAATCAGTTATTTATTTGTCACAGTGGAATTAATTTGTTGATGGCAAAAGATGGATGGCTTGCTTTCTTTTAGTGGACAGTGATGTATTTATGCAAAACACAATTGAGAAGAGAGAATAGTGAGAGGAGAAAAACAAAAGCTTTGCCAAAAACACAATTAAAATGCATAAATTAAAGCCATAGCCAGCAAAAGCCAAGCAAATGGAAGCGCTGCTTTTATTTTCCCCAATCTGGACAGGAAATCCTTTTAGGGCTCTATTGTCTGGTGTAAGGTGTAGTAAAATGACCAATGACTAAGATTAATATGGTCTCCCTGGAGCACTGATGTCAGTAATTACTGTATGCTCTTATGTCACATTTTATGTTATTCTCTTTCCTATACGTGGTATATCCTTTTCAGAGTGTAGAAATGTCATGTATTTGTATGCACACAATGCTAAGAAGCTTTTGTTAGGAACAGATCAAACTGAGTGCTGCTAAAAGTATTTTATTAAAGCTCCAGGAAAAAGTGCTGGCTAGATTTCTCAGACACAAACTGAGTAATCAAAATGCAATGTGAAGAAGTCCTAGTGTTTTAGGCTCGGATTAGACCTGTCTTGAGCAAAGTGATCAAAGAATACCTCTTCTCACCTAATAAAAGTTTGGACGAAGTAAATGAAAGTGGCACTGGCAATTGTGGCTTTCCAATAGATTCCTGTTTTGTTGTTTTTAAAAGTTGTTTCTTCATTTGGTTGATCTTAAAGGGATGGTTCACCCAAAAAAATGAACATTTTGTCATTAATTACTCACCCTCATATCGTTCCAAACCCGTTAGACCTTCTTCGTTCATCTTCGGGACATAAATTAAGATATTTTTGTTGAAATCCAAGAGCTTTCTGACCCTGAATAGACAGCAATGCAACTGTCGCATTCAAAGCCCAGAAAAGTGATAAGGACATCCATGTGACAGCAGTTCAACTGTAATTTTATGAAGCTACGAGAATACTTTTTGAACAAAGGTCTTATGTGTTTGAAACGGCGTGAGGGTGAGTAATTAATGACAGAACTTTCATTTTTGGGTGAACTATACCTTTAACAGTGCTGTAATAGTAAATTGACTTTATGTATGATAAAATATGTATAATTTTTCCAATCCAGATTGTCTGTCCATTAGTGCTTGGGATTTCCAGTGACTCTTTCTGAATATTACATCTGTACACCAGTATCTGGCGACAAGTCTATTGCTGTGTCTAATTTAGAAGGCTGCGCCCTCCGTAGGCCACGTTTGTCAGCCGCATGCATCATTGAGGCTGTCTTATTTCAGAAAAGTAACTATTACGTTCCAAAGAAGGTAAGAAATTACAGTAATTAGGCCTCAAAAGGAATAATAATGGTTGTTTTTGTGAAACGAGATGTGCAAAATGTATGTGCCCGACAAATGCAAACTACATAGGACGCAGCCTTAAAGGAGAAGTCCACTTCCAAAACAAAGATTCACATATAAGGTACTCACCTCCTTGTCATCCAAGATGTTCATGTCTTTCTTTCTTCAGTCTTAAAGAAATTATGTTTTTTGAGGAAAACATTTCAGCATTTTTCTTCATATAATGGACTGCTACGGTGCCCCAATTTTGAACTTCCAAAATGCAGTTTAAATGCGGCTTCAAATGGTCAAACGGCTATTTTAATTTTAAAAAATACTATTTAAATATTTTTTATTCTCAAACACTCGTCTTGCCTTGCTCTCGTTGAACTCAAGACAGTTAGGGTGTGTCGAAAAACTCCAATCGTATTTTCTCCCTCAACTTCAAAAATCATTTCAAAATCATCCTACATCGCTGCAGAAGTACAGACACAGTCTTTGCAAAGTAAACATGCAAAGAAGATCAAACACCTTTAACAAAACAGTGATATAGGATGATTTTGAAGTTGAGGGAGAACATAAGATGGGACTTTTTCGACATACCTTAACTGTCATGACCCGGAAAAAAACAGTCCAGGTAGAGTAAGACAAGACAAGTGTTTGACATTAAAAAGTATATAAATTGTATTATTTTTATGAAAATAACCGATCATTACGCTAGATAAGACCCTAAGAACCGCATTTAAACTGCATTTTGAAAGTTCAAAATCGGGGCACCATAGCAGTCCATTATATGGAGAAATATCCTGAAATTTATTCCTCAAAAAACATAATTTCTTTACAATTAAAGAAAGAAAGACATCTTGGATGACAAGTGGGTGAGTACATTATATGTGAATCTTTGTTTTGGAAGTGGACTTCTCCTTTAATAGGGACATCAGATGCTCATTTTCCACAAGTTGGTATAATTTTTTTAGAATCTTCGTGAAATGACAGCAGCATTTTTTCCTCGTTTAAACACAGCTTTGTTCACAGCGACCTGTTTCGTTGCATCTCTCTTTAAATGATTTAAATGATGCCCCTCTCTTCCATTTTTTATGTATTTGGCGATGAGTTACCATCAAAAACAAAACCAAACCAATGCGTCCTCAATGCCTCTGATGTTGGGAGACAATGGAGACTTTTATGTTCACTTTTACATCCAACTACAAAGCACCTGCATTGCTTACGTGACATTGCTGCTTGAGCGTGGAGAAAATGACGGAACTGGCTGAGAGCTCATACAGGACAGTCCATCGGTGGTCGTGGGCAGAGCCTGAGCAGTATGACATCATACTGCTCAGGCTCCGTCTATGACCAAAAATCGAAACAGCTTGATAATTGAGACTGTTTTTTGAGCAGTAAAGAAAAGAAGTGAATTGATTTTTTTTTATCATAGTAGGATGGTTGTGTCCACACACTAAGACACATTTATATGCAAACTCCATGTAAAAATGAGTTTAGCATCAGATGCCCCCAAATGAATTCTTTCAAATTATTCATTCAAATGCCGCCGATTCATCCTAGAATGAAACACCACAGACTGTGTAGCGGTTCTGTTGTGAATTTGTTTGGAACTATTTCCACTGGCGCAACAAAAACAGACAAGATACATGTAATAAATAATGTGTAATGTTGTGTTGTTGTAATATGTAATGTTTTCTTTATAAAGACAGATTTCCTTTACACCAACAAAATCAGAGAACAGCAACTGTTTGTGTGTGTACATCATTGTCTGACAATGATGCAACAAGTGTACAAGAGGATTCCTATTCACATCAAAGCGCCTGAGGTCTTGTTTGTTTGCCTTGCCATCAATTTTAATGAAGGAAGACTTATTAAAAACTCAGATTATCCCTAAACATGAACGCTTGATATGTAATAGAGAGCTTACACTCACGAGAAAGAATAGAGTTTGATGTTAGCATGTTATTAAGCATAAGCACATCTAATATTATTAGATGAAAAAATAATTTACACTATACAGTTTTTATTGATAATTCCACGTCTTTAATGAAATCTATATCATAATTAGCATTTATCTTTGTTTTTGTTATTTTTTGCTTTTGGCTAAAAGTGTCCTATGTGGCAGCATAATAAAGCCTAAAACAGGCTTTTGCGTCAGATGCACAGCTATGACTCCTTAAAATACAGTCTCTGTAGGCATAGCTCAGTAGGTTTGGAACAGAGCTGTTGCGACAGTTATAAATATTAAAGATGACAAGCAACCCAAAACAAGAGCTAATGCCAATTTTCTCCCTCAAACATAGTGAACAGTAACAACATTGATTTTGTCTGAATCATCAGTGACGAAATAAGACCTTGTAAATCTTGAGAAATCAATCCATGCCATTTAGAAGCAATTCCACTGTCTGTTAGCACAACATTTGCAAAAACCACTTCAGTTTACTCGCATTGCTAGACAAATGATAGTGCACTGAAGATTTTGGTAATAGCGTGTTTTTTCCCCAAAGGAAATGACATATTGATCAATTTAGCATGCTAATCGCTAACACCCTCATAAACTCAACCTGCACTGCACTCAGGTAAATGAGCTGTGCGCCATCATCATCCATCTCTCTCCATTGCTTCACCAAAAAAGTTCTAGGACATGCTGTTTAAACAGAGCATCATATCATTTTAGTTGAGCACTCAGTTGGATATAATATGGCTCTCTGTCATCTCTAGTTTACAAGTGTTAAAAGAGCCACTTAAAAACCCTTTTGTCTACAACTTAAAAACATTCTGTCTACAATGGATGCGGAGTTATATGAGGCGACACAAAAAAATATATATATTCAAAAAGACCTTTTTTTTAATATATATTTTTTGTGTCGCCTCATGTAGCGCCTCATATAACTCATACACCTCATATAACTCTGCATCCATTGTAGACAGAATTACTCGCTGCATCCAAAATTGCATACTGTATAGTGATTGTGTGTAGTATGAATGAAATTCGGATGTACTGCATCTGTCACACACTACTTGATTCACATACTGTTTTTCGCCTACTAAAGCTGAGGGTGTACATGCACCTTGCAGAATCTGCAAAATGTAAATAATTTTACCAAAATCATACAAAATGCATGTTATTTTTTATTTAGTACTGACCTGAAAAACATATTTCACATAAAAGTTTACATATAGTCCACAAGAGAAAATAATAGGTGAATTTATAAAAATGACCCTGTTCAAAAGTTTACGTACACTTTTCTTAATACTGTGTTGTTGCCTGAATGACCCACAGCTGTGTTTTTTTTTTTTTTGGTTTGTTTGTTTAATGATAGTTGTTCATGAGTCCCTTGTTTGTCCTGAACAGTTAAACTGCCACTGTTCTTTAGAAAAATCCTTCAAGTCCCACAAATTCTTTGGTTTTTCAGCATTTTTGTGTGAGGGACTCAACTGAGGGACTCATATGCAACTATTACAGAAGGTTTAAATGCTCACTGATGCTCCAGAAGGAAAAACGATGCATTATGATGCAAGAATTTGAAGATCAGGGTAAATTTAACTTATTTTGTCTTTTGGGAACATGTAAGTTTTCTGTCTAACATGTTTTTTTTCTGAACCCTCTTTGATAGTTGCATATGAGTCCCTCAGTTGTCCTCAGTGTGAAAAGATGGATCTCAAAATCATACAGTCATTGTTGGAAAGGGTTCAAATACACTGCCCTCCAAAAGTTTGGAAACACTCTAGAAAAGTGGGGTTTTGGACAATATTGGCATGAATCCTTTTTAATTTGTGATAACACAAACTAAGACTGTTTATTACACAAACAGTTTATACATAGAAAAAACTTAATTTTTCGATTCATCAAAATATCCACCATTAGTAGTTATTACAGCTCTGCACAATCTGGGCCTAAATTCATTGTATTCTAAACTTAATTGGCAATTAATTGTTGAAGCTATTAAGGTGTGCTGACCCAAAAATCTTTTAAAAACCTGGGCCAAGTTTGAACCAGTAACCAGGCATCACTGCTGGCAAAGGGGCATGTCTGACTTTGACATGTATATATTGCTATTATTATGTAATCAAAATGAAAATTATTATTGCTGGTCTTCAATGATAATGTCAAGTTACTTTAATGTATTTGCACCAGAAAAATGATAAGGATTTATGCTGATATTGTCCAAAACCACACTTTGCCAGGGGTGTTTCCAAACTTTTGGAGGGCAGTGTACACCAAAATGCTGAAAAACCAAAGAATTTGTGGGACCAGAAGGATTTTTCTGAAGA
>JAHKKF010492477.1:0-11276 GCA_019740295.1 Labeo calbasu
AGATCCTAATTAGCTGGTTCAGGTGTGTTTGGTCAGGGATGGAGCTGAACTCTGCAGGAAGGTCGATCTCCAGGACCAGGGTTGAGCTGTAGACAAATCATATAGACATTTCTGCTATGGCACCGGTAAGTAAAAACCTCTGTGCAGTGCTACATTTGTGCTTCGAGGTGTCCAAGTTCAACATCATATATGGGCCAGTGCAAACTCAACAATAATGGACTGGTGCTCCTCTAAACATGACATCATATGCTCACAGCACCACACAGGTCATCAAAACCACATACTATCCAAACATAAACAAAAGGCCAAATAAACCCATGCAGTGCTCCTCTGAATCCACGATGTATTTACAGTACGCCACACTGACTATCGACTAGAGGACTGTTGTAAAGTCCACATCAGAAACCTCACATCTGAAAATGACAAACAGGACACCATACAGTCTCAAGCACTTCACCACACACCAAAACCACTGCATTGCACAAACTGAAGGACTCCGTGTGAGAAACCTGTGTAGGACTCACACAACCACTAAATTATACAAACACTGTTGTCATATCAGTAAAGTATCTTTTTAACATTCACTCACTTTCAGATATCAAATCTGAGCTTACAGAATACCACTGAGTTTGATCATCAAAAAATGATGCAGCTCATATTAATTAAATATAAGTAAGCAGCTAAGAAAATACCTAATTATAACTGTGATGTCCGAAAATGACTGGCGTTTTAGCACTTGATTTGGATGTGTGTCGCAGCGCCCTCTTGTGGTCATACACAATCATCGCCTTTTCTCCACATCAGGGTTCCTGACTTCTATAGTACAGGATTTTGGCCTTCACAGAAACATATATATGAACTTAGAATTCTCTCCTGTTTTTAAAACATAGATTGTGATGCAGAAATAAATCATTAACCAATCTGTATGAAAATATAAAAAAGACTTAAAGGGGTCATCTGATGCCAATTTTGCCAAGTTGATATGATTCTTGAAAAGTCTATAACATGCTTTGGTTAAAATTTCTTAATGGTAGTGTAAATAACACCTTTTCTACCTTGCCAAAATCAGCTTTGCAAAAATCATCCTGTTCTGGTCGAGGTTGCTTTAAATGTTAATGAGCTCTGCTCGCTCCGCCCCTCTCTTCTCTCTGTGGAGTGACGAGCCTGTTTACTTTAGCCGCGTTTAGCCACTAAACTTGCTAACTAGCACGTTATTAGGAAAGGCGATCGCAAAGATTCATAAAAAAAAACCTTATACTCACTTCTGCTGTAAGTGAAGCTGGATCATGAATGATTTGCGCGAACATAAACACATTTATGTAGATCGGGAGGCGCATTTCCTTCACAAACAAACATAATCCACTGCATCTTCAGCAGCTCAGATGTTGGGAGTAAATGACGACCACTATGTTCATTATTACATCCTGCAACACAACACCTCAATCTGAGATATTCTTGTCTAACTTACATCCCTGCCTCAGCATCGAAACAATGGAGGTCGGACTGTTACAGCTGATGTAGGGCGGGTCTGAGGTAAGACGCTCATGTCAATCAACTATAGTAGGAGCGGCCTCTGTCGGTGTGAGAATGGCTCGATTTGAAACAGATTAATTAAAAAGCACTGCATGGATTTTTATCATTATAGGGTAGATGCATCTGATGACCCCTTTAAAGCACTTCAGATCAAGTTGAATAAAGAGCTCACAGAAAGCTCTTTTCAAAGCCAGGGGTGCAAAATGAGTCTCCTGAGTCTCCTAACTGGTTTAAGCACGAGCTGCTTCAATTGGTCGCCTCATCATAGCTGTTGTCTGATTGGCAAAGTAGACAGTGTAGACAGTAGGTGGAGTCGACCTATTTTTTGTGTGCACATCTTACCATAGACTTACAGCAAGAAATGTTTTGAAATCCACAAATGAGCAAGTGGATCACAAATGAACTGCGAGGGTGCGAGGACCCTATTGAAATTGCTCAGTTTCTTCTCATTCTAAGTCTCCAAAATGAATCAGATTTTTGAGGGCCTAAACATGCTCAAAAAGTCATGAAACTTTGTATACGCGCCAAAAGTGAACATCTACATCTGATATGGGTTTCAGAAGTGGGTGTGTCAAAATGGCTTGATAGTGCAACATTTAATGTGCATGTTTGAAATTCGGTACACACATGTAACACACCTATGAAAAAGTCTCTTGGGGCAAAATCCAAAACCCAACAGGAGATGTGTTATTTTGAATTTTCATAGCAAGTTTTGTACCATTTTGACATTTTCAGGCAGTGTATTTATATGAACTCCTCCTAGAGATTAAAACAGATTAACACCAAATTTGATCAGTGGGTAACACTTTAGAATACAGTTCCGTCATTAGTGAATAACTACACAGGAACAAATGACTAATGCACTATTAACATTCTAGTAACTACTATTGACTAACAAGAAACTCTGATTAATGAATCAGTAAGTCATAGTGCTCAGTGGAACATGGTAGTTCACTATTAGCTAATCAGTAACTACTATTTTTTCATATCTCCCAGAGAACTACTAAGAACTACTATATACATGTTCATAATTAATGTGAATGATGCAAAATGTATAGTAAAGATCATGGTAACCCATGGTAGTAATGACTCAGGTAATACCAAATACTTCAGAAGGAATTTTTTGGATCCATATTCTAAAATGAAGATCATGATAACTCTCTAGTAATGACTGAAATCATGGTAAGCTATGGACCCTTTTCACAAGCCTGTGATGACGTGTTTCAACTGTCATCATTGTCATAAATATATAATCATAAATCCTTTAAAGTTTTTTACATTTATAACACTGAACTTTGTATTAAATCACCTTTTCATCAAGTTACAAAAAAGCTAGTTAAGGCTATGCGTGGGTGTTTCTAATGCCGCGTCTATGGGAGGGACGGTAAATTTGACATTGTTCTTTCTTCTGACTGCTGATATCAGTCTAGCTCAATTTTTTTCCTTTGATTTAAAGTCGTGAAAACACTGTCGTGTAGTTTTTCTTTTGCTATTTGAGCAAATTGGAATATTCACAGCTCTCGGATTTTACCCATCTATGACGACTTCCGCTATGAGAAACCGGAAAGGTTCATTGAGGTATATGTAAGGTTTTGTTTAGTAATGACTCAAGTGTTACTACATACTTCAGAAGGAATTACTAATTATTTGGGTCCGTATTCTAAAGTGAAGATCATGGTAACCTACTAGTAATGACTAAAGTGTTACCAAAGACATTGGAAGTATGACTATCCAGAACCTTACAAAAACCTCAATAGTTTTTAATGACTTCAGTCATTACTAAGGAGTTATGATCTTCACTTTAGAATACGGATCCAAATAGTTAGTAATTCCTTCTGAGTCATTACTAGTGGGTTACCATGATCTTTACTATACATTTTGCATCATTTACATTAATTATGAACATGTGTATAGTAGTAGTTCTCTGGGAGATATGAAAAAATAGTAGTTACTGATTAGCTAATAGTGAACTACCATGATCAACTGAGCACTATGACTTACTGATTCGTTAATCAGAATTTCTTGTTGGTCAATAGTAGTTACTAGAATGTTAATAGTGCATTAGTCATTTGTTCCTGTGTAGTTATTCATTAATGACAGATCTGTATTCTAAAGTGTTACCGATTAGTGTAATCTAAAGCCCTTTGTGATGTTAAATTGTGAAGATTTTGAGTTTTCACATGAGTTTTCTTGATTGATTATGATCATCTGTTGTTGTTTTCTATAAAATTATTGAGAATGAAGAATTGTTACACTGATGAAGGCAGATAATCAAACCGTCTGTTCAATTTTTCTCCTGCTTTAATGTCATTTTTATTTTTATTTATTTATTTATTATTATTATTATTATTTTTTTTGTGCAGACCAATCTTTGTAATTTGTGAAAATAAACAACTCTCGGCATCTAACTATAGCTGGGAGAGGACAATGAATGTTTTGACTGGATCATTAACCATTTATTTGGACATAACAAACAGTTATAAAATTAAAACTAAAATGAAAAAATAAAACTAATGAATTCTTATATGTAAATTAAGATTACTGTATACCAACCAAATATATTTATAATATTTTAACAATGAATTCATGATTTATTTATTTATTTATTTATTTTGCTGTCTGCTGATCTGCTGTTTAGAATCAGAACTAGCAACATCAGATGTGATCTAACGGGTAAAACGGGTTTTGGAAAAAGCCCTGAAATCATTCATTTAAACAGTTCACTCATGCACCAGATAAATAGTAAATAGTAACAGGATGTTTTATAAGACCGAAAACAAAATCATTGTATCTTAATCATTTTTAAGCACACTGCAGGTTGATTTATTGTTAAAAATAAATTTCTCTTCTGAGAACATGAAAGGGATCTTCCACATTCCTGCTGTTGCTGTCTATGGTGCAAGTAGAAAATAGCTGCTTGGAGTGTTGCCAAGATTTAACATGTTTAAAAATAAATAAATAAATAAATGTGTTGTCAAGATGGCTGTCAGGTGAGCTGACCTGACTTAAAGGACTTTGATAAACACCTAATCAATATTCAGCGTGGCCTTTTCTGATGACAACATAAACTATACCAATATGCAGATATTATGTCAACACAAACCATAGAAAATGCCACATCAGAACAGAGGTCCTTTAGGTATAGTTCAAGTGTCCGGTTTATTCATAGGGTCAGACAGAGGATGGGAAATAGTCTGAAAACACTAAATGAGAGCGTTTTTAGTGGAAAGTAGTTAGCAATGTTACCTTTTTTAAAAAGTATATGGATTACATTTTGGTTAAATTTCTAACAGCACACACACACACACACACAGAGAGAGAGAGAGAGAGAGAGAGAGGGGGGTAGTTTACTCACGGGTTGTGTGTGGTCGGTGGACTGCAGGAATGATGAGATGATGAGCAGCGTCTCAGCCGCCACAGGCGTGTCAGTGTAGATGCTGTGTGTCTTTCCTTTAGGAAGCGCTTCTGGCTCTTCTGTTTTCAGTTGGTGATCCTGCAGGCCTCCTCCTCTCCTCATGATAGTGGTCAGCGCCTATAGCTGTAGAGTTCACCCACACATTCATGCCTGCTACTGCATGCTGGGTCATTTCTTAATGCAGTGTAACCGTAGTGATGCACTGCTCTTATTAGGAGTTATAGAAGACTTCAAAGCACTGAGACTAAACCACATACATTACTAGATATCTGCCATTCAGTTTGTCTGTCTGAGTGGGTCAAATAAAGTCTCTGAAGTTGGAAATTAGTGTGGACAAGTAAAAGAGAACTGGTCGTGGCAATATGTCACACAAAGATCCGGTTTGTTCTCAGCGTAGTCTGTTAAGGAATGTACATTCAATGGACTGCATGCACTATGATTTTTTTTGACGTATTTCCGTTTTCGAAAAGTGTGGCATGTTACTTTCTGGTGGTGTATGTTTTCAGTTTGGTCTAGTTACCTGAATGGTTCCCCAAACACCACATGAAAATTTAACAGTGATCAATAGAGCATAACAGTAATCGATAAATCAGTAATAATGCCACTTAATAAATGTTACAACGTAGTGTTGATTCTAGAGCACTTTTGTTGAAAGCAACACACCTGAGATGTCATTCCAGTATTAACATCATATTAACATAACATTAGTGTAATGTACAGCATGTCCTGTTGAATCAACAACACTACCATTGATTTCAATGTGGATTCAACTAAAGAATCAACATCTCAGTGTAACTCTGATTCAATGAGATCCACACTGATTTAACATAGTTTCAACATTAAATGGCAGATACAGAAGTGATGTTGACCAATATGCGATTAGCACTGACACATCAACGTTGACTTGGCTGCATCAATCTGCTTGCTTATGATCAGTAAACAAAAAACACTGAACAATCCTCTTTTATTTACTAGTCAAGATTCACATTTGGAAGGGAAAATATATATTATGAGAATATTTCAGTAAATTCAATTGTTGAGATGATTCATGTTCATATTGAAAATATGGTGCCTTGTTTAAATCAGGTGACACCCTTAAAAGTAATAATAATCTGCATTTTCAGTAGGTCTGCAGATCTGTTACGCCTGTACCGGAAACATCAGAGCAGTACTGAGTCAATGGCAAAAGAAGATCAAACTGACATGCTATTATATGTTCTGCTGCTCTGCCATGCAGAGGACCAACATCTATACAGCTGATTTTTTTTTATCTTACAAATATTAAGACGAGTGAACAGTTCTGACCAGTAAATATGACTGACTGTGATGAACTATCTTCTTTGGTTTTCATGTGAAGGTCACATGTCAGTTTCACATGTTACTGTGTGAGTTGTAAGAAAGTTGCTGAGTCAGCATTGAGCCAAACTATTCTTAGTATTGTTTTTATCATTTAAGGACATCTGTAAGGCATGATTTATAATGAATATTAAAATCCAAATGTCCACAAATGTTAGTGAGGGATCTCTTGTCTTATATATGTGTCTTACAAAAGACAAATTCCTCAAAATATGCTTCTTAATTGATGAGGTGCAATGCAACATAATATATTGTCAAAAATGTCACTATTTTGGGATTATATTTCACACACAGCAAATAGAGCAGGAGAGAAAATTGAACTTACCATCAGTCTGACATAGAAGAGGTCATTTTAAGGTGCTGGCACATCCTGAGAAAGAGACAGAAATAAAGCAGAAAACAGTTCACTGATGTGTCCAGAACACACAGTAGATCTTGAGAACAATGCACATTTTCTTTCTTTCTTTTTTATAGTAAGTTTTTTTTAGTAAGCTAATGATATTTTCTATCTCCTGAAACCCTCGGTCTCGTCAGCGTAGGCCAAAGCTAACCCACACACAGAGCATTGCATCAGCCATTCACGGCTGTGTGAAAGTGGCATTGTGTGGAGCTGAATCACATCAATGGGCGCAGTGTGACAGCACCTCTGTGGGCAGAGATCCAGTGCATTCTGGAGAGGAGAGGAGGGTGGTACTGCACTTATGGATTGTCCTACACGTGTGCTCTTCTGCTATGAGACTGTGTTTCCATGTGGCTGTGCATCTACACACTGAGTGATCTGTATAGCGCTTGAAATTAATTTTGTAAACAACTATCAGTTGCATCTTTTTAATTGAGATTTTTATTGTTTTTTTTTTTTTTTTAATTTGTTAGATTTTTGGTTTCTATATAATTTCAATACTTCTTTTTGTGCTATTCAAAAGGTCATAAAAATACTAATATAGAATGAGCAGGTGTGACCACAAACAAGCAATCTATCTATCTATCTATCTATCTATCTATCTATCTATCTATCTATCTATCTATCTATCTATCTATCTATATATACACACACACACACACACTCTCTCTCTCTCTCTCTACAAATGTAGAAATGGCCTATCTATAGATAATATAGATTTGATGATAACATTGCATTTCCATTTCTGCACTGAAAAATTAACTAACTGATGAAAAGTATACAAAAGAAAAATTTTAATTCACATGATAAAAACAAAAAAAATTGAATTGTGTAGGGATTACTCCAGTGTTACTAAATATTATTTGCAACTATAGTATGTATGATACTTGAAAAGTATGATACTTTTTTTTTTTTTACAATTGCAAACTTAAATCGTGATACTTGTAATGCAGTTCCCAAAATAAAATCAAATAAATAATGATAATTATTCATTGTTAATTTTCCAAAATGACAATTGCATTGAATAAGAAAACACAAGAAGTTACTCACATAAGTCATGTAATTCTCTCTCTCTTGTGCAGTGATGGGTTGCGTGAACATTTGAAGTAAACTGAGGGAGGAGACGCGTCATACTGGTGATCTGACCAACACTGACCATCAGTCAACCCACTGAGACTGTGGACCACTGACAATAATACATTTGTGTGTGTGTGAGAGAGTGAGTGAGTGAGAGAAAGAGAGAGCAATGCTACAAAAGTATGATCTATATGAATATGCTTACTTTCAGTTCAGTCATTGTTATTTCTTTTTAGGATTATAGTTTGACTATGTGAAGAGCAAAATCCCTAAACTGTGTAAATTAGTGTTAAGTACAAAGAGTGCTGTTATTGCAACCTACCTGTAATAACACTCCAGCCTGAACAGATGCTTCTATACACTAGATGGCACTATTTGCACGAGACTTTAGCTTTTAGTTTAGTTTTTAGCAGTTTAGTTGCCAATATGATTTTCACCTGTTTTGGACTGTGTTATAGTCTATCCATCTTTCCAGATCTTTCCATCTTTTGAACTCAGGACACCCAAAGCTCCAAAGACTAAAACAGTCTTCTTGGTTTAATGCCTAGGTTAATTATAGAGTGTTGTTTTTCCATTAAAATGGTTAGAAAAGGGTGTTCCACAAGGTTCTACCCTGGATCCCTGACTTTTTTCTATTTTTATTAATGATTTACCACTAACATGTTCAAACTGTTCTGTACATTTTTATGTTGATGATACTGTTACACTACTAAAATCCAAAATTCTTTACAATCTCACTTTAACCTGGTTCAAAACTGGTTTTATACTAATAAGCTCATATCGAATAAAGTCTTGTTGCATGGTGTTTGGTGCACAATACTGTCACCCATATCCTTTTGATTTGCATTTTACATTTGATGATTTTGCTTTTTTTTTTTTAAAAAAAGTCTCAGATTACTTATGTAAACAGATCCCTCAGAAGGCAACAAGATGCTGCGTCATGGTGTTAATGCTATGGGAACATGTCTGTGTGAGCCAGTGTCTGAAGCACATGTGGATACACCCCAGTCTTGATTGGCTGAATGTGAGGTCACACATTGTAGCATAAAGTATCACTGAGACCATAAAACGGGACCTACATCACAGAACGCCTCACTCCCTTCTTAGGGAACCGGTTTACATGCGTAACTTTAGATATTCCCTTTCGAATGGGACTCGACACTGCATTATGGTGTTGATGCTATAGGAAAAATGTTAGCTTCTTTGGACTACAGCGTTTGATTTCCGGATGTTGTGATGTCACAATGCAGTCCATTAGAATATCAATCGCAACGCAGTGGGACAGCTAACCAATCACAACACATATAGTTTTTTGGAAGGCAGGCCTTCATTAAGCAGCAATGCTTGAGCAGGAGCTAGTTGTTTAGGACCAGCACATGACCAGCTAAGAACCATCTTAAACCGGCTCGAACCAGCAGCCATGCTTCAAAACGCACCTAACCAACATATGCTGTGTTTTTCAACAGGCTGGAGCCACTTTGCCAAAGTCTACTCACTGTCAATCCCAGGATTTTAAGAGACGTACTTACGGAGGATAAAATTTCTATGATTGCTTTATCATAATATGGCTAATAGATCAAATACATCTGTCTTGATTCAGGTCCTACAGGGTTGGCAGAAATTACTATATAATAATAACGCAAGATGGACATTCAATGTGTTTTTTTTTTTTACATTTCTCTCATGCCACATTGACACAATAAATCATCAGTTGTTCAAAACATTGGCTGATATGCATGTCAGAGCCCTTTTTGGCTCACTGTGAGGAGTTATTTAGGTAATAGAGAGCAAAGTATGCAGTGGGGTTCTTGTGTATACAAGCCTTGTCCAATATTTGTCATCTGCATGAATAGTTTGAATTCTTGACTCCCTCCCTCTGTTACCCCAGTGAAATATGCTGACAATGTTACAATTACAGAACTTCTCGGATCACTAATTGGCATGACAGGAAAAAAATAATAACATACCTTTTCTCCCATCTCCAGAAATTTCTAGATGTGACCTCAGAAGAGTTTTTACATTTAAACTTCTTGGAGTGCAGATGTCATCTGACTCATCCTGGGATGCCTATATTGACTACATGCTTTCAAAGTCATGGCCAATGACATCTAATATGTTATGTACACCACTCTTCCACCAAGGCACTTTCAAGTTCCCAGATATTTCTGGGGGAATGGCCCCAACCTTCAACTTCTGATTCATCAGGTCCCAGACATGCTTAATTGGACTGAGATCCAGGCTCTTTGGTTGCCATGGAAGAACACTGACATTTCTGTCATGCAGGAAATCTTTATAGAATGCGCAGTATGGCTGATGGCATTGTCATGCTGGAGGGTCATGTCAGGATGTGTCACGAATCCTGTCCGGTCTGCCTGCCACCAGAGGTCTCCTGTGTATCATATAGACATTCAAACTACACAGACTGTTGTACTACACCCTGGACTACATTTCCCATGCTCCATTTCACTGTTTACGTTCACTCGTAACAGGATGAACCCGCAGAAAGGATCCCACATGTAGGAGGAAGATGTTTTTCCACACTGCACTGACATTGCCTGCAGTGTCAACAAGCTAAGTCTGATGATGTGACATACCTCCCCAAACCATGATGGACTCTCCACCTCCAAATTGATCCCACTCCAGATTTATAGAATTTATCGAGACAGGGGGTTAAGGTAGCACTTGCAGCCAAAGGATCCTTTTTGGGGAAGGTTTCAGTCCTGATGCTCCACGACTCAGGACTTCAAAGGCAGGTCCCTTCAAAGAAAAATGGCCTACACCCACAAACAGAGGTTTGCCAACCCCACCACTTTTGATGTTTCAAGGTGCATCAGTTTCCAGTGAGTTTTTTTTTCAAAACAAGTCCAATAAAGTGCATCCATCCATAATAAAAGTGCTTCTCATGGCTTTGGGGGGTGAATAAAGTCCTCCTGTAGTCTATTCCTCCTGTAGTGAATAGACGTGTCAACGTTTTTGTAAGAAAAATATCCATATTTAAAACGTAGGAATCACTTTTCTCTAGCTTGCGCTAACAGTTGTACATGGAATCTATGTGAGGCACTTTTCATTATCTCATATACCTTTGGATGCTTTGAGAGTGAGTAATTAATGGGCTAATTTACATTTTTGGGTGAACTAACCCTTTAAAAAGAGTAGGAGATTTGCAAGCCCTGTCTGTTGCCTCCTCCTGCATGAAGTTTGCTGGTTAGAGTCAAAGCAATGCTACACCCTAGACCGAGCTATGAGCATGAGGGCCACAAAGGACTATCAAATACCACACTGTCTCTGATTCTGTAGGCCTTCCATCATCCTCCATTTGTGTTGGTGGACCAAGAGATACTAAACTTACCATGCCCTCGTGATTTATTTGAATTTCTTCCAATAAAGTGCGCAATATGCCCTCACCTTTGTTGGTAAGAGCTCATTCTACTAGGAGTATGGCCACTTTTTTGCAGAGGGACTTCTCCCAAGATGTTTGTGATGCTGCGGGGTGGT
>JAHKKF010492479.1:2500-10997 GCA_019740295.1 Labeo calbasu
AACATATTGGGTGTATAGATTTAAATGATAATGTTAGATGGCATTAATAATCAATGTTAAAGAAAATATACACCCCTGCTGAAACGTGAAATCATTAAGATTTGTAAGTCTTGATGAGCAGAAAACATAAAAAAATCTAACTGATCCCAAACTTTTGAATGGTATTTATTTTAAATCAAATCAAATCAAATCAAATCAAATCAAATCAAATCAAATTAAATTAAATTAAATTAAATTAAATTAAATTAATTTTCAAAACTGTCACAACTTCCCTGCTATTTTCAGATTTTCCATGACTATGTATATAACATCCAGGCACTCTTAAATATCCTCTTCAGCTTTTATGATGTCGTTAGTCATGTTTAATGAACTTTGAACCTCATGTTTACTGGAAGTGAACAGTGTTTGAGATACAAACTCAAAGGTCAGGCCAGGACCAGGGTGAAATAAAAACACAATTTTTCAAATACGCTTTCTCTGCATTTACAATATATATAGACTCACAAAATTAAACGCACGTGGGAATTAAATGCACACTTATTTGACAATTTCACTTGGTAAATTTCACAAATAATTACAAAGAAATGGCATATAACATTTTTAAAAAAAAAATGCATGTATTGCTTGCATGGTCAGAACAATATTTAGAAAATGACAACTAACTAGAAACGACAAAAATACTAAAAATGCACAATAAAATAAGGCTGCAATAATTCTGAGATTCGTAAGTGCACTAAAATATAATCTGATGACTAACTCTTAAATAACTACACTTGAGCAATCTGCAAATACTTGTGAATTTCTACTCTCACTTCCCTCTTCTCCAAGAAATGCAGATACATGGGAAATGCTGACTAGACTAGAGCTGAATCCCTGTAGTGCCGATCCAGTGATCGACCGGCTAAAACAGTCATTCTTGCACAACAGTTTTCGTTCTTTAAAAGAGTAGACTACACAACTGCAGAGGAACTTAACGTGCTTGCTCAGCATTAAAAATTGAAATTTGAGGAATAAATGTAAACGTGCGCAATGACAGAAAAGGGAACATTCTGTAATTAAACAGGATCTAGGAGTACATGGCCTACATTAACCCTGAAGTTAAACTAACCGACCAAACCTTGATCTGCTCGTAACCTCCAAACCCTCATCCAGATGTTCAGTGCATTGCAAAATATTTACTTCACGGTTGGTAAACTGTTTTTAAATGGGCGATGACGTCAGTCGATTCCACTTGAACATACATGTACACATTTGCTGACCTTAGAACTAAACATTATTTAATTTATTAATTTTGATTATTCCTTCTTAATAATTTGATTAAGTCATGCAGATTATTTTAAAGGTATAGTTTTGTACACACAATAAAAGTCTACCCTTTTCAAAACATCTTCTAGAGAGTGAATGAACTCATTTTCAGGATAACTGTTTCTTTAAGATCAATTTTCAATTTGAGAAACGCAGCATCACTTGCTCACCAAAGGATCCTTTGCAGTGAATGGGTGCCGTCAGAAAGAAAAATGAAAATTTTCTAAGAACTGACTCCCCTTTAGGCCATCCAAGAAGTGTATGAGTTTATTTCTTCATCAGAAAACATTTGATGTGAATGGTTGTGAATGGCAGTGAATGGGTGCCGTCAGAATGAGAGTCCAAACAGCTGATAAAAACATCAAAATAATCCACAAGTAATCCACACTACTCCAGTCCATCAATTAACATCTTGAGAAACCAAAAGCTGCATGTTTGTAAGAAACAAATCCATTATTAAGGCATTTTTAACTTTAAACATTGCTAAAATACAAGTCTATAATTCATAAATCACCTAGTCTGAATCAGGAGAGAAATATGCCCAGACAAAACACCATTTACAAGCCAAAATAGCTCTAAACAAATTTGTTGGTGGATTTTTCACTGGAGGAAGCATTATTATTGGCTCATACTCTGTCCAAAAGCAACAGCTTAAAGTTAAAAACGTCTTAATGACGGATTTGTTTCTTACAAATCTGCAGCGTCTGGCTTCTCAAGATGTTAATTGATTGACTGGAGTGGTTTGGAATACTTGTGGATTATTGCAATGTTTTTTTTATCAGATGTTTTGACTCTACTAATTCTGACGGCACCCATTCACTGCCATTCATATACTAAATTTCTCCAAATCTGTTCCCATGAAGAAACATTAAGTTTTCACTTAAAGATGACCAGGTCTAAAAACACCCTGCGACTGTTAAAGGCGTGTTGCATCATTTTGGATTGATTCACATAAACATCTGCAATCTGGTTTGACAATTTCTGCTAAGAACTGGAAAAACAAACAAGCCATGCAAATCAATTTAAAGGTATATTACAATTTTAAGAAGATTTTGAGGATGTTTTGTCCACAATAAAAGTCTACACTTTTCAAAACATCTTCTAGAGAGTGAGTTGACTCATTTTCAGGATAACTACTCCTTTAAGATCAATTTGAAAATTGTAGCATCAAATCACTTGCTCACCAAAGGATCCTTTGCAGTGAATGGGTGCCGTCAAAATGAAAAATGAAAATTTTCTAAGAACTGACTCCCCTTTAGGCCATCCAAGAAGTTTATTTCTCCATCAGAAAACATTTAGAGAAATTTGATGTGAATGGTTGTGAATGGCAGTGAATGGGTGCCGTCAGAATGAGAGTCCAAACAGCTGATACAAACATCAAAATAAACCACCACTAATCCACACCACTCCAGTCCATCAATTAACATCTTGAGAAACCAAAAGCTGCATGTTTGTAAGAAACAAATCCATTATTAAGGCATTTTTAACTTTAAACATTGCTAAAATACAAGTCTATTTTCTTACAAATCCGCAGCGTTTGGCTTCTCAAGATGTTAATTGATTGACTGGAGTGGTTTGGAATACTTGTGGATTATTGCAATGTTTTTTTTTAACAGCTGTTTTGACTCTACTAAATCTGACGGCACCCATTCACTGCCATTCATCTACTAAATACTTCTACTCCAGAAGTATATGAGTTTATTTCTTAATCAGAAAACATTTAGAGAAATTTGATGTGAATGGTTGTGAATGGTTGTGAATGGCAGTGAATGGGTGCCGTCAGAATGAGAGTAAAAACAGCTGATAAAAACATCAAAATAATCCACAAGTAATCCACACTACTCCAGTCAATCAGTTAACATCTTGAGAAACCAAAAGCTGCATGTTTGTAAGAAACAAATCCATTATTAAGGCATTTTTAACTTTAAACATTGCTAAAATACAAGTCTATCATTCATAAATCATCTAGTCTAAATCAGGAGAGAAAAATGCACAGACAAAACACCATTTACAAGCCAAAATAGCTCTAAACAAATTTGTTGGTGGATTTTTCACTGGAGGAAGCATTATTATTGGCTCATATTCTGTCCAGAAGCAACAGTTTAAAGTTAAAAACATTTTAAGGATTTGTTTCTTACAAATCCGCAGCGTTTGGCTTCTCAAGATGTTAACTGATTGACTGTGGTTTGGAATACTTGTGGATTATTGCAATGTTTTTATCAACTGTTTGGACTCCTTTGGACTGTTAAATTCCTCCAAATCTGTTCCCATGAAGAAACAAGCTCATCTTTCATCTTTGAGGTGAGTCAATTCTCATTAAGTTTTCACTTAAAGATGACCAGGTCAAAAAATACCCTGTGACTGTTAAAGGCATGTTGCATCATTTGGATTGATTCACATAAACATCTGCAATCTGATTTGACAATTTCTTCTGCTAAGAACTGGAAAAGCAAAGAAGAAGAAAATAGATCAGAATGAACCTGATTGTCAAGTTTACAGCATAAGTTTGGGTGGCTCTGGTTTTAAGGTCTGACAATCCCCAAAGACAATGAATGATACTCATTACTAACCTGGGAAAATTCACTTTAACACGCCACATCATTATAATAGTTCAGCAATTTCCTGACAGGGTGAAGTGCAAGCTAACAAGCAATTTACAATATGTCTGTCTAAGAGAACAGACAGACAGAAAACCATTCAAGTGTTGAGTTCCCACAACCACAGGATAGATTTCACTACTACCGCATGAAGTTTCATAATACAAATGAGTCTGTCGTTTGCCTAAAGTGTCTGATTCAGCCCAAACATGTATGTGCAAGGACATGTTGTACTATTCAACTGATCGCTCCAACTAACTTACATAAGCGTCATTCTACAAAGCACATGGCTTTTTTGGCTTGTTATGGTGTTTTCATAACCTAATTGTAATATTTTAAACACTCTGACATGCTAAATCAATACATTTTAATATATATTTGGGAGATACACTACCAGTCAAAAGTTTTTGAACAGTAAGATTTGTAATGCTTTTTTTTTTTTTTTTTTTTTTAAAAAGGATCTTCTGCTCATCAAGCCTGTATTTATTTGATCCAAAGTACAGCAAAAACAGCAAAAATGAGAAATATTTTTACTATTTAAAATAACCATTTTCTATTTGAATATATTTTAAAATGTAATTTATTCCTGTGATTTCAAAGCTGAATTTTTAGCATCATTACTCCAGTCACATGAGAAATCATTCTAATATTTAGATTTTCTGCTTAAAACACATTTATTATCATTATTATTATGTTGAAAACAGCTGAGTGGATTTTTTCAGGTTTCTTTGATGAATAGAAAGTTCAGAAGAACAGCATTTATCTGAAATAGAAATGTTTTGTAACATTATAAATGTCTTTATTATCACTTTTGATCAATTTAAAGCATCCTTGCTAAATAAAACTATTCATTTCTTTCCCCAAAAAAATAAAAAAAATTAAATAAATAAAAATGACTGACTCCAACCTTCTGAACAGTAGTGTATAATGTTACAAAAGCTTTTTATTTAAGATAAACGCTGATCTTTGGATCTTTCTTGTTTTAAATATTTGTAATAATAATAATAATAATAATAATAATGTTTATTATTATTATTATGTAAAAAATAAAACATTTCTTGAACAGTAAATCAGCATATTAGAATGATTTCTGAAGGATCATGTGACACTGAGGACTGCGGTAATGATGCTGAAAATTCAGCTTTGATCACAGGAATAAATTACATATTAAAATATACTCAAATAGAAAGCAGTTATTTTAAATAATAAAAATATTTCACAATATTACTGATTTTTCTGTATTTTGGATCAAATAAATGCAGGCTTGGCAAGCAGAAAAGACTTCTTTAAAAAAAAAAAACATTAAAAATCTTCCTGTTCAAAACTTTTACTGGTAGTAGATAGATAGATAGATAGATAGATAGACAGACAGACAGACAGACAGATAAACAAGTATCTGTGGATGAGGTGCATGAAAACACTGCTGATGACTTCATCTTTAATTACTATGAGTCAACATGACTACAGTGCAACCTAATAAAACAGTATCAACGCCACAAATCAACCACTTCCTATTGTCTCCCCCATTGTTTATTTACTGCAGTCTGAATTTGTCTCTCAATAAATTTCCTTTCAATCTAAAGGCTTTTGCTTAAATACTTGTACGTTTGTCTACGTTTTAATTTTTTCATGCAACTAAGTTTTTCAATAAGCAAAAAAGTTGCTTATTCTATCCACAGCTTTTCTGTCATTCTAAAGTGTGGAAATAAGTCATAATAAAGTTCTTATGTAAAAATAGACAGGAATCTGTTTAACAAACATAAACATTCATTCATCAAGTTAAATGCTAGGATTTTACCTCACCGCATATTTACACAGTAAATCTGGGAAATCTTCTTAGCAATAAAAACAAGGGAAGTCAAGTCATGGATATAAATGAATCACACGATATAACAATACAGATGGTGCCAGTCACCACTTTTGCTCCGAAAACAAATCGGGATGAAGTGAAGGAAAGGTGGCGGCGTCTTACCTACAGTCGTTCCCAAAGCATCGTGATTCCCTTCAGTGAAAACTCGCTTTCTACTACACATGTTTAAAAGTACACGTTTAACGGCTTTTCATCGGACCCTAAAGAGCACGTATATAACCGGACTGTCTTGCCACTTCTCCATAGTCACAGGAATGTTTGAGAAAGCGCATTTTGCAATATCCTCTCAGTGCTAGGGAAGCTTCCTCTCCAACGCCTCTGAAAGTTGCGCAATGAACGAGCGAGGCGGTGAAAACGTATTTGATTTGATGCTGCTTTTACTGAACTTTAATCTTTCTGTCACTTATAACTTAAACTGCTTCTTTTGAACAACATTTCAAGGGTTGAGGTACTGAGGTTAACTTAAATCTGTTCTCATGTGACCTAATGCTGGTCCAGCCGCCTCACTGAATAACGTGTCTGAGTTACAGCTTCGATCCTGAACGATAGGGGGCGCGAGAATCGCTTCAATTTTAAAGCTTGTAGCAGAGCTAGATTTGGAGTTAGAACAAACTGTAGATTCATAACGTATTTTAGACATTGTCCAATGTAAAATACAGTAAACAACAGTATAAATAAACTTTATTTTGAACATAAGCGTGGGCGCCGCCATTTTGAATTTTAAATTTGCGAGACTTCCGGTGTTCTATTTTAACAGTACAAAAACGACGCTACGCTGCTTAATATGGTAAAGTGTTATTTACTATGATATTATTTTCATTATATAGAATCAACCAGGGGCGTTTCTAGGATTTGAAAACATCTGGGGCTAAGGGGGCAAAACATCAGGGGCTAGTAATGGTGGATGGGTGCTCACATCATAATTACATGAGATTTTGTTAGACACAGGTGGGTGAATCTGGATCTTTCTAGGGAGGTTTGGGGGGCCAGAAGAAAAATAAAAAGAAGTTAAATTCATTAATCTGGTGCACTTTGAGAGTTCAAAAATAAGAGCTATAAGTTAACCCATGTTCAGTGTGCAAACTGAAAAAAGGTTAATGACCTGACTCACCCCTTTTCTGATACTCTGAAAACATCGGATCATGAACTGATTGTGTGAGGAAAGTTATATTGTGCTTTCGATTTTAGTTCATTTGACAGATACTTTGCCAAAGCAGTGGCACAAAACAACATTATTACACTATGAAAAAATAGTAGTCACTGCAAATAGCAAACAAAGCATTATCACAAAATTATAACTTTACAAAAATATATTACACAAATAAAATAATACATTTAAAAATATATATTTGCATGCAGAAATAGGGCCCCATTTTTTTTTTTTTTTGTTCAAATTCCATTTTATTTTATTCTATTTTTCTGTTTTAATTTTTCTGGACTCCTTTTTAATGGGTAAATTTAATTTTATTAATCAAAAAACATGTCTAATTAATTAAAACAATGAAACTTATACAATTTAACGTCAATTTATCAAAAGTTAAGTTATGTTTAGGGCCCTATGAAATGTTTTATTTTTTCTCACCTCATATTGTTACCAAATTTGTTTTAGCATGTCTATTTATTTAAATGCATAAAAAACTTTTATTTCTTTCTACAACAGCCTTATGAAATTCTGTGTTGTCTATTTAAATTTTTCTAGTTATGAAATAAAGGCATAAAATATTAATTTATCTTTTAATTCTTGAAAATTAAATTTGATTTTTGGCAAATAAAGGGGATGTACTAATAAAATGTAAAAGATGGAAGAAATATTGTGTAACAAAATTTTATTAATTTTTCAACAGTAGTAGTAGTAGTAGTAGTAGTACTGTAGGTATATACATTCTACTGAATGATAGTAATGTATTTCTGCCACAGTGTCTACAAGCTAAACAGAACTTTTATTTTGACGGGTTTCTGTGAATACCTTTAAATTTCTGTGAGTATGTAACCCTGGTTTACTCAAATGAAACAGTGAACTGCTCACGAAGTACTCTCAGAGCAGTTCTGGAGATGTTGTTTATGCATTTTTTTATGGCAGACGCTGAATTCACCGCGACCGTCACGCGCCCTTTCGGTGCAGTAAATGAAACCGCGCCTGCGACTGCACCATTTATTCATAAAGAGACACGCAGAACATGCAGCATTCATATTTAAACTATTTTGCGGCGTAATATTTTCAGATACTTTATATTTTCCCATAAGTGTAGGCGTGGCCATTTGTAAATTTTATGGGTCTGGCTTCCTGTCTCATCCACGTCCAGCTACTTTTAGCTGTACAAAACAGCCGTTTTGCTGCTTGATATTGCAAATTGGTGTGTCTTACCATATTATTTTAATTATGAAGACACTGGTTTAGTGCAAACAGTTTTAACGTTTACTGCAAGTTGCTATTTCCGTTATTTCTGTCTTATAGACAACAAAACGTTTTCTTTAAATTTGACGTATAGTCTTATGAATGTACTTTCTTGGACTGAAATATATGGAGGGCAAAATATATTTGTAAAGCCTTAACAATATATATACATACATTTATGTCTATTTATACAAAAAATGGGCAAAAGTTATAAATATATATATGTGTATATATATATATATATATATATATATATATATATATATATATATATATATAGTAATGTCTTAATATATGCAGGTAAACAAAAAAAAATGTAGAAATTTTTGA
>JAHKKF010492482.1:0-14441 GCA_019740295.1 Labeo calbasu
TGTTATTTGTCACCAAAGGGCACCAGTGTGGTTATTGTTAACTACAACTTGTTAACTTAAAAAAATAAATAAAACTAAAACTATTAAAGCTTTAAAAAATAGAAATTATTTAGGATTAAAATATCATCAAAATGTCAAACAAACAAACAAAATTAAAATTAAGCAAAAAATTAAAACTGAAAATATAAAAATATTACTAATAGTATATGAACTGTATATAAATACTGTTAAAATAAAACTACTGGGCATGTTATGGTTAAGGATGTTAAAGGCTTTTCAGAATAAATAAAAAGAAAAATTAAGTTTAAAATGTATGCTAATTTCTTAGAAATGCTTTCATTCATTTAATGTGGTTTTGAAACACTTCTAAAGAAAAGTTTCAGTTGTTAAAAGTTATGAGCTGTAAACAAGTAATAATATTGTTTTCTTACACCTTGAATATGCGAATGTGAGTGTAAGCAGCTTTAAATAAATTATTTTTTACAAAAAAGTTTTTAAATTTATGTTCAAGGTAAGAAGTATTACTAAAAAAAGACTACTCGGTTTTACACGTTCTTCCTATTACTTGTCACCAAAAGGCACCAGTGTTGTTAACTAAAACTAAAACTAAAAAAAAAAAAATTGTTAATGGACATTATGCTGAATTAAAAAAAAAAAATAATAATTAATAAAGTTGAAGTACTAAAATGATTGACTGAAATAAAACTGAAAGTACTAAAAACCAAAACCTAAATAAAAACAGAAATTATTTAAGAATAAAAAATAAAAAATGAATAAAAATGTCAAAAGCACACAACAAAATTGCTAAAATTAAACTAACACTGCAATTAAAACTGAAAATCTAAAATAAAAGTAAAATCTAAATATAAAAGCTAATTCAAAATATTAATAATAATATATGAACCGTATATAGATATTACTAAAATAACACTGTTGGCCATATTATGATATAATAATGTTAACGTTTTTATCTGAATAAATAAAAGGAAAAATCTCATTTAAAATGTAATTTTTTTGTAAACCATTTGAAAAAACTTCTTTAAAACACATCTTCACATCTTACATATCTTAAAATAAATAATTTAAATATATTTTTCAGGGTAAAATGTCATTTTTATACATATTATGAATTATTAATTAGCAAGTATCATACATTTTTGAAGAGAGTCACACCACATTACATTTTACAATCTGAACCATCCTAGCCTTGTCTCTACAAAGCTAAATTATATTTTAAAAGAAAATTAGCATTTCTAATGTACTTTTGATCAAATTAATGACCAGAACACCAACAACAACAACAACAAAAAAACGTGTGTGATGATGTCATTGACCCGTCTGTGAGAAACACAGATAGCCTTGATGAGAACAGAGAAGGTTCATATTCCCTCAAACGCAGGTCTGTAATGATGTAAACCAGGGGCAGCCTCAGGCCACGGGAGCCTTTTAACATTAACACTCCCTAATTTACGAGCAGATCCAGGGCAAAGAAGCTTTTAAAGCAGCTCTCAGCTGAGAGTAAGTAGTATCATCGTAGTAAAAGAGTGTCAGCTGATTATTTATGAAGCTTCGGGAGGTGCGTTGCCCTTTTTTTATCTTAGCCTTTCACACCCACGATCATTTGAGCCCTTTGTCATGCCAGGGGAAAGAGGAAAGATGAAACACGGTGGTTGATATCTTTCATCTTGCATCCTGTGATTATACCCTCCTTGTGGGCGTGTGTAAGACAGGGAGTGCAAATAGATTCATTATTTCAGCGGTGGCTGATTATTATTATTAGCTGGGTGGAAACTGATACACTGAGCTTGTCTCTGCCAGGGAGGCCTATCACTTATCATAAGGCTTTCCTCCAACGTCTCGGTAATGTTTTGGCAACCTGATAGCGTTGCCGCAACGCTGTAACAATATTATTCCGTTACGGGCACTCGCAGAGCCGTACGCTCACGTTAAGGTCAAGCTGGTGTTTTTATTACGCTGTCATTTTATGAGTTTACTGTAAATGGTTTTAACACCTCGCATTGTGAACGTGGGGTATGTTATTGCAGCGAATGTGAACAAATCTGATCTGTACTCCCCTATGAAGAGGTCCGCCTGATGTAAGACAGGCATTACAAAATAAAAAACACAAACCCATCTGTATTGTTTGGGATCAGTGCTTGTTCTTTCCAAAAAAATTTAAGAGTTCTTGTCACTTTTGTGGTTCTCTAAACACTCTCTCTAGGTGGTCTGCGCATCCAAGGCAGAAGTGTTTACTTCACAAATATTTGCTGGTGAAGCATGCAAATGTGCAGACCTCCAACAGAATGGGGTCTTTTTGCAGTCAAGAATATAGTCTTACCTTTGTGATCTTGTAGGCCTTTTATCTTTCAGGCAGTGGATCGACACAGCAAAACTCCAAAAATGTGGTGAAACTTATAACAGAGCCAAAATAGACATTTACAATTGAAGTCAAAAGTTTACATGCACCTTGCAGAATCTGCAAAATATTGCAAGTTATTTTTTAATTTAGTACTGACCTGAATAAGATATTTCACATAAAAGAGGTTTACATATAGTCCAGAGAAGAAAATAATAGTTGAATTTACAAAAATGACCTCTTTGAGAAGTTTACATACGCTTAATTCTTAACACTGTGTTGTTACCTGAATGAGCTGTTTTTTTTTTGTTTAGTGATAGCTGTTCATGAGTCCCTTGTTTGTCCTAAACAGTTAAACTGCCTGCTGTTCTTCAGAAAAAATCCTTTTGGTGTTTCAACATTTTTGTATATTTGAACCCTTTCCAACAATGACTGTATGATTTTGAGATCCATCTTTGCACACCGAGGACAACTGAGGGACTCACATGCAATATTACAGAAGGTTCAAACACTCACTGATGCTCCAGAAGGAAAAATGATGCATTAAGATCCAGGGGTGAAAACTTTTGAACAGAATGGGGATGTGTATATTTTTCTTATTTTGTCTAAATATTATATATTTTTTCATTTAGTACTGCCCTTCAGAAGTGAAAGAAGATAGTTACATGTTTCCCAGAAAACAAAATAAGTTACATTTATCCTGATCTTCAAATTTAAAAAGTTTTCACCCCCCGACTCTTAATGTATTGAGTTTCCTTCTGGAGCATCAGTGAGCGTTTTATTCTTCTGTAATAGTTGCATATGAGTCCCTCAGTTTTCCTCAGTGTGAAAAAATGGATCTCAAAATCATACAGTCATTCCTGGAGAGTGTTCAAATGGTTATTATGTTATTAGTATTAGTGTTATTATGGTAAAATAATTAACATTTTGCAGATTCTGCAAGGTGTATGTAAACTTTTGACTTCAACTGTATGCTGAAAAAGGCCTTTTTAAAAAAGTTAAAGTAATTTGAACTAGCTACAGTGTCTTAAAACACAATCATCACAGTATGAAACATTGAGAAACCTTAGTCTTTGCTTTGTGGCCAAGCAAAACAAAGCTCTTAAACCACAATGATTATCTCCAAAAAAAAAGGGGGGGTCCAACTTAGAAATGTCTAAAAGTGGGCTCCCATTGAAGCGCCGCTACAGCTGCCACGTCACACGCAGCATAGAGTTGTGCGCTTGCTAAAATTCCCGCTTCCTCCCTCTCGTTTCCCAGCTATCATCACAGAGCCATAAAACTTAATAGACGTTCTGCACAGTGCCTCATGACAGATCTGCCTGTTTGTGTTTGTTCGTGTGTGTCTTTCTCTCAGTGCGATGCAGCTGTGATTGAAGGTTCACCTCTCTGAATCTTGCTTGTGTGTTACAGGGAGTACGAGACTCGGAACGGGAGCAACATGAGCGATCGCTTTGACTGTGACAACTGCAAGGAGTCCTTATACGGCAGGAAGTACATCCAGGCGGAGGACAACCCTTACTGCATCCCTTGCTACGACAGCCTGTTCGCCAACACCTGCGATGAGTGCAAAGAGCTGATTGGCCACGATTCAAGAGTGAGTTGCGCTTTTTAAAGGGATAGTTCTTCTAATTTACACACCCTTGTGTCATGCAACTCGTATGACTTTGTTTTGTCATGTGGGGCACAAAAGAAGATATTTTGCAGAACGTTAAAGGGATAGTTCACCCACAAATTTACATTTGGTCATTAATTGCTCACCGTCATGTCATTCCAAACCCGTAAGACCTTCGTTCATCGTCGGAAGACAAATTAGGATATTTCTAATGAAATCTGAGAGCTTTCCACTGATGTCACATTGACTGTTTTATCAAAGTCCTTACTACCTTTCTGGGCCTTGAACATGTCAGCTGTGTTGCTGTCTATGCATGGATTTAATCAAAAATATCTTAATTTGTGTTCCAAAGACGAACAAAGGTCTTACGGGTTTGGAACGACACAAGGGTGAGTAATTAATGACAGAATTTTCATTTTTGGGTGAACTATTCCTTTAAGAATGCTGTTCTTTTAAATACAATGAAAATAAATACGGACTATTGCTTTAAGGAGCAATCACATTCCAAAATTGGCTCATTGTCAAAATTGACCACATCTTCAGACCTCCAAAATTTGAACTTCTGACTGAACGATTCCCGCCATACAAATAGTGTCGGGTTCACTCTCTACAGCAAAATGTTGATTTTACAGGAGCATATCCACGGTGGTTGGAAAAATTTGAGACTCTATTACATTGTGAAAGCGTTTTTATGTGGTTTCAGGCTGAAACTGTCCGTTTAGCAGTTCTTTTGAGAGAGGCATTTATTGTCCAATTAGAAACGTCATTCAACTTCAGTCAGGGCAACAATGTTTAAAACCTAAGGCAAAACATTAGCAACCAATTGAGTCTTTAATCCTTCCCGTTTTGAGAGTAGCTAATCCCTTCAAAATTAAATGGAAAGCAAACAATGCAGTTCATTTACCATTGTAGTAAACTCCCCACAGGAAATCGTGAATCCATGTGCTTACAGACAAAGAGTCTGATGACTTACTGACAATGAGGGACAGCAGATGCTAAATTAAGTCGGTGTTTGTCTTGGCCATTTGCAGCACAGGTCATAAATTTCACCCTCCCTGTCTTATTACTATGTGTTTACATATTTTACATGAGGAGTTGACCCAGGCGCCATGTTCTCCACAGACACACACTTATAACTAGATGCACATGTGCTAACGTTTGAGAGGCTGAATAGCCATTACTTGAGATCTTAATCAGAAATGTACTTGGGATCAAGGAAAAGCGGTTTAATTTGTGGCCTCTTTCAAAATTTTTTCTTATAAACACGGCTAATCTGTTGGTATGCCAACTTGTCTAACAGTAACCACAATTTTTTAATATACTAATAAGAAGACCCCAGTGCACCATCTCCTGCTAGTAAATTGACTCATCCTCATGTTGTTACAAACCCATATGACTTACTTACTTCTGTGGAACACAAAAGTACATTCTTCAACACTTTTTCTTTAGTGTTCCATTGATGAAAGAAAGGTCATCTTTTGAGGTCAAAAGTTTACACCCTCTTTCAGAATCGGCAAAATGTTAACTATTTTAACAAAATAAGAGGGATCATTCAAAATAACTAAGATATTTCACGTAAAAGATATTTACATATCGTCCACAAGAGAAAATAATAGCTGAATTTATAAAAATAACCCCATTCAAAAGTTTACATCCCTTTGACTTTTAATACTGTTCTTACCTGAATGATCCACAGCTGTGTTTTTTTGTTATCTGGATTTTCAGCATTTTTGTGTATTTGAAAGCTTTCCAACAATGATTATATGATTTTGAGATCCATATTTTCACACTGAGGACAACTGAGGGACTCATATGCAACTATTACAGAAGGTTTAAACAC
The DNA here is from genome assembly GCA_019740295.1 of Labeo calbasu. Classification (NCBI taxonomy): domain Eukaryota; kingdom Metazoa; phylum Chordata; class Actinopteri; order Cypriniformes; family Cyprinidae; genus Labeo; species Labeo calbasu. Next base: position 5,812 of record JAHKKF010492482.1, read on the forward strand.
TCACTGATGCTTCAGAAGGTAACACAATGCAGAGCCGGGGGGTGAAAACTTTTTGAATTTGAAGATCAGGGCAAATGAAACTTATTTTGTCTTCTGGGAAACATGTAACCATCTCCTGTAGCCCTTGAAGGGCAGTACTAAACAAAAAAAAAAAGATATTTAGACAAAATAAGAAAAATGCACACATCTCCATTCTGTTCAAAAGTTTTCACCCCCCGGCTCCTAATGCATTGTTTTCCTTCTGAAGTATCAGTGAGCGTTGAACCTTCTGTAATAGTTGCATATGACTCCCTCAGTTGTCCTCAGTGTGAAAACATGGATCTCAAAATCATACAGTCATTGCTGGAAAGGGTTCAAATACACAAAAATGATGAAAAACAAAGAATTTGTGGGATCTAAAGGATTTTTCTGAAGAACAGCAGGCAGTTTAACTGTTCAGGACAAACAAGGGACTCAGGAACAACTATCACTAAACAAAAAAACGCAGCTGTGGATCATTCAGGTAAATAAATTCAGCTATTATTTTCTCTGTGGACTATATGTAAACATCTATATGTGAAATATCTTATTCATGTCAGCACTATATAAACAATAACATGCATTTTGCATGATCTCTCTTATTTTGGTAAAATTATTAACATTTTGCAGATTCTGAAAGGGGGATGTAAACTTTTGACCTCAACTGTAAATGTTCATAACATCTCTGTGTTGTGTCCTTGTGATTCAGGAGCTATTTTACGAGGACCGTCACTACCACGAGCACTGCTTCCGCTGTTTCCGCTGTGACCGCTCACTGGCAGACGAGCCCTTCACCAGCCAGGACGATGCTCTTTTGTGCAATGACTGCTACTGCAACGAGTTCTCCTCCAAATGTGTGGCCTGCGATAAAACCGTCATGCCTGGTACGAATGACATCAACACACCTCATCAGTCATAACTCATATCATTACCGGACAAATCCTGTTCAGACTGGTCTCAAATCTAGTCTCTTCGCAATCTGGCATCGTTCCTTCAGTTTGTTCTCAATCATGTTGTGTAAGACTGCAAGTCTTCACACTACTGTAACAGACAGCTTGCCACGACCACAGGTATGCAGGTAACGTTAGATTCACAAACATGAAGGAGCCAAACACAGAGAAAGGGGGAAAGTTCTGCCAAAGTAAATGCAAAGCATCAGCAGCATGACTAAAACAAAGAGAGAGAGAGAAGTGAGGGAGTGTTGAGCGGTGAAGACCAGGTTAGATGTGACAAAATAATTGCCAGTCTGCCTGGCTTGCTGTCTCTCAGCCAAATCATTGCGCATGGCTGCCGTCCAAGCCTCTGATGATAGGAGGAGATAAGCCAGTAAACTATTTCAGCAAGTTTGCATCCATCTGAAATTCAGGTAACAATTCCAAAAGGTTACGTATGTTATTTTACAAGGCTTGCAAAGTGAGCCCTGTATTGAAAGTCCTTTTATGTATTTTTCTGATGCCTGGAAGGCATTGATTTTCCATAAATGTGGTTGGAGTTGCGGTTAGAGTTTGTTTCTAACCTAAGTATGAAACCTCTGCAATTTATTCAGCCTTACCCACGTGCACTACTCTTCACAAGTCTGGGGTCAGTTTGGGGTCAACATTTTTTTCCTTCCAGCAAGGATGCATTAAATGGATTAAAAGTGATTTCTATTTCAAATCAGTCATGTTCTTTTGAATTTACTGAAATAAATGTATTCCACAATATATTAAGCAGTACAACTGTTTTCAACATTAAACACAAATCAGCATATCATGTCGTTCCAAGACCTCTGTTCATCTTCTGAACACAAATTAAGATAATTTTGATGAAATCCGAAAGCCTTCTGACCCTGCATAGACAGCAACGCACGTTCAAGGGCTGGAAAGGTAGTAAAGACATTGTTAAAATAGTCCACGTGACATCAGTGGTTCAACGTAATTTTATGAAGCAACAAGAATCATTTTTCTGTGCAAAGAATGCCGTGTTGCTGTCTATGCGGGGTCAGAAATCTCTCGGATTTCATCAAAAACATCTTAATTTGTGTTCTGAAGATGAACAAAGGACATGGGGGTGAGTAATAAAGATAGAATTTTTATTTTTGAATGAACTATCCCTTTAAAAAAAAAATGTTACTGACCCCACACTTTTGAACGGTAGAGTAATATCAGTTAGTCGTCTTGGATTTTGTAGCTTTTAACTTTGCACTGTTAGAATCTTCAACACTGACAATGCAACAATGTTGTCATATTATTTGAATACTGAATTGTGATTGATCTTCTTCCTGACATGTATTTGCATAATGAAGTCCTGTTGGTCTTTTCTTTCTTGAACCTATTTAACCATCTAAAGTCGACATTAGACTGCAAAGATGTGTGCTAAATATCATGACAATGAGAAAGCAGTTCTGATGTGGCGTTTGCTATTTTTCTGCCTTGCAAGTACTGTTGTTCCAACCTGGAAATGTAAATCTAGTTGCTCCTGAGATTAAAAATGTGTAGTTGTTATTTTCTGAGGTAAATCCAGTGAACAAAAAAGCTGCGAACAAACTACAACCTCCAAAAGCTGCCAAACCAAAAACAAGGAGATAAAAAAATATTTTGCCACAATTTTGAAAGTGCTACATTATAGAAGAGAAACACATTGTTAGTGGTTAGGACCTCTGTTTGTGATGCCCAGATGACAAAGGAAAGACAAAGGATAGAGGGCTCTGTTTTATAGTTTATACTTTGGTTTGATGAATGCGGTGACACATATTTTGGGGTGAGTGAGCGGCCTTGCTGTAACTTGATATTTCTTCGAAGTGTTTTTTTGTTATCCAGTGGATTACGACCTTTATCTTTTGCTCTCTGTGTAAAGCTTTGGTGATTTGGGGGCCTCTTTTAGGAGGATTTTCCTAAGTCTTCTGATCTGGGTAATGTGTGAAATGTTTAGTGGATTATCTACGTCAACCTTTAACCTGCTAGTCATTTGATGAGCCTTAACTGTCAGACCATCATTTTGTCACTTTGAAAGCTCAGATTCAGATTCGTCTTTGGTAGGGAATTCCCAGCGATAAGTAGTCTCAGGTGAGATCTCTTAAGAAATATAAAGTCTTTCAAACAGGGTGATGTGACTGCTGGTGACATGCTCATCTGTAGGTCCCATAATGGGATAATGCAAAGAATCTAGGCAATTATGATGGGCCTCAAATGAGACCAAAATGATGCTATTACGTAACTTAGAGATCTGACATTTCTCAGAAACAAACACATCTCCCTGACTTTGAGGATTAAACAATGGCGTAACTGACCATGTTTATTTTGTAACAAATAAACACTATGCATTGGCGCAGATTGAACACAATATGTTTGAGTTAGTGTAAAACATGACATTCTGTTGCCAACAGGTGGTGCTATGATTATAACTGAATATTGGCCTTTAGATGTGTTCAAGCCAGAACTCTTATTGAACGGGTGAAGTTCAGGGCTGAGTTATAACAACATCCTTTTACATGGTGAAACATCGAACTTAGTCACGTCGCCATGAACATACCCTTTAATGAAAGCTCAGGATCTTCAAAATTTAACATCGCAAAGGCCTTTAGAGTAGACTGACTAATATAATGTTAATGTCATTAAATCTGTAGGAGTTTGTTAGTGCATAAAATATGCCACTTCTGTTGCCAGCAGGTGGCGCTGTGACTAGAACTAAATATTGGCATGGGCATGTGTTTAGGACAGGACTCTTATCAAACATGTGAATTTTGGTGCAGCTCAGACATTGTATGTCTGAATTATAACAACTTCCTTTTTGATGGCGAGACATTGAAATTAGTCAGGCCGCCACGGACACGCCCTTCAACGAAAAAACTGAGCAACTACAACAGGGTCCTCGCACCATCAGTGCTCAGGCCCTATTAACTCAATCCAAATATATAATCAATTCACTGCCATAGTTATTACATACGTAAAGTAGATTAGATTTTGTGGCAATGTGGTCAGAGCAACTGTCGAAAACAAGGAAATTGTTTATTTTAAAGGCTTCCTTCCTTTTTCTCTCTCTCTCTCACAGGAACCAGGAAGCTCGAGTATGCCGGCTCCACATGGCATGAGGGCTGTTTTATTTGCAACAGCTGTCAACAGCCAATAGGCTCCAAGTCCTTTATCCCAGATAAAGATGACCACTATTGCGTACCCTGCTATGAGAACAAGTTCGCACCACGCTGTACTCGATGTAAACAGGTCAGTGGTGGAGTTTTACTAGCTTCTCTGCCTGAAATACATAGCCATGTGTTCCTCATCAGTCCACACACACACATTCCTGCACAAAAAGTCAGAATTCTGACCTCATTTCTCCTTCCTGTTGCATATCAGAAGTCTTGCTGGTCACTGATTAACTCTGGCTGTCAATTTCACATCCTGTCCTGACAAAGCACCATCTGTGTGGAGTCTTGGCTCTATAGTTCTATGGAATTGCGTAGCATACAATTCCAGAATTTTATGTACATGCATAAGAGGTTTTATGCGTAATAAACAATGGTAAATAAACAAATTTGAATGTCATACCTTGAATGTAGCTTGGTTTAGGTCAAGTATACAGAAGCTCATGCTGACAGGTTACTGTTTGTGTCTCTGATGAACTTTCTCCACCTCAGGCCTTGGCTAAAGGTGGCGTGACCTATAGGGATGAGCCGTGGCATAAGGAGTGCTTTGTGTGCACAAGCTGTAAAGTCCAACTAGCTGGCCAGCACTTCACCTCCCGTGATGACAGCCCATACTGCCTCAAATGTTTTGGCAATCTCTATGCCAAGAAGTGTGAAGCCTGCAAAAAACCTATTACAGGTAAAATGGACATGGACGTCACTTTGGTTTAAATACTGATAGGGACAGTTGTGCCACAAGTTTTGTGTTAGGGATTACCAGCCTGATCTCATGACGAAAATGTACCTGTGGGAACTTTTTTGCAAGACGCGAAATATGTACCACCATGTACGTTTCGTGAAGTATTCGATGTGAAATGTCCACTGAGTGGCGCTAAAAGCATGTTAGTTTTTTTCCCCGGAACAGATGTATATACATATTGTACGTTTTATGTGACGTTGGTTTTGTATGTCACCACAGTTCTGACTTGAAATGTCCGTTAGGTGGCGCTATAACTTCAATGCTCCGTGACGTTTTAAAATAACATACCAACTGCATTACACTTAAAGGGTTAGTTCACCTAAAAATGAAAATTAGCCCATTACGTACTCTCCAGGCATCTTAGGTGTATATGACTTTGTTTTTTCAGACAAATCCAATCGGAGTGATATTAAAAAATGTCCTGGCACTTCCCGGCTTTAGAATGGCAAAAACAAGTCAGTCCAAAACAAGTCCAATTAAGTGCATCCATCCACAATAAAAAGTGCCTTGCACGGGTTCGTGGGGTGAATAAAGTCCTCTTTTAATGAATCGATGCATTTTTGTAAGAAAAATGTCCGTAATTGCTTTAATCTAGCTTGCGCCAACTGGTCGAACACGGAAGCATTTCCGGGCAGATGATGTCGTTGCGCCGCCAAGAAATGACGAATGCAAATGTGCCGTGGAGAGAGGTAAACACAGCACCGATCACAAATTAGAAGTATAAAACGAGGATTTGTAAAGAAAAATGATGGAAGATTTTGATAAAGGCCAAGAGGAGACTGGTTTGCTCCTGTAAACAATCACTGGTTTGTGTGAGACTCACCAGCGCATGCGCAACGACGACATCCTACATCATCGCTCGGAAGCATTTCCATGTACGACCAGTTGGGGCAAACTAGATTACATTTTAAATATGGATATTTTTCTTACAAAAACGCATCGATTCGCTACAGGAGGCCTTTATTCACCCCCGGAGCTGTGTAAGGCACTTTTTATTATGGATGGATGCACTTTATTGGACTTGTTTTGGACTGATAAAGAGAAACACCCACCCATGCCATTCTAAAGCTTGGAAGTGCCAGGATAATTTTTAATATAACTCCGACTGGATTCGTCTGAAAGTAGGAAGTCATATACACCTGAACTATTCCTTTAAACCTATCCAATAGTATGAGCAAAAGCATATGTGACATTATGTCCTATACGGAGCTGTAATCATAAATGTATGAAAACGATTACAAGTGCTCGCTGTTTTACCGCCTCTAGTATTCATTTCTGTTGGACGCTGCAGTGATATGTACAGTACTTATTGGCACGTATTTCGCGTCGTGAGATCAGGTGGGGGATTACAGATGTGTTAGTTTTGACATTATGTGATGAACTCAGATTAAATTTTACATGATTTTTATTTCCTCTTAGGTTTTGGTGGAGGAAAGTACATTTCATTTGAGGAGCGGCAATGGCACCAGCCATGCTTTAACTGCTCTCGATGCTCCGTGTCGCTGGTGGGCGCAGGCTTCTTTCCCGAGCAAGATGAGATCCTCTGTCGCAACTGCAACAGCAACTTATAGAACGCAACCCCTATACACACACCTCACCTTCCCATATACACGCATACATGTACATGCACACATCTATTTTACACTGCTGTGCCTTCACATCTCAGTTACGCCTATGCTGATACTGCTGTTTGACATCACAGCAAACCAGCAATCTACCAGCACACACAACGGTCTGAGCTTTTCCAGACTACTCAAAGAATAGGCTTGCTGGTTTACGACTGGATAAGCAAGACTTTTAAAAGATGCACCAAAGCTTGCTATTGAGTTGAGAAAGCCACGCAACGCTGAGTTCCAACTACAGTCTATCCAGAATCAACACTCCATAAACGTGTAGGTCTCTATGCACAGATAAAAATATCCGATCTGCCTACTAGTTATTCCCATCTTTATTTTTCCTGGCCAGCCAGAACTGTCATTAAGCTGGTAATGGTCATTAATTGGTGGATGTAGTCTGTGTTTGCAGCCTGTGAAAGAACTCAAACAGATTCCTTCATAAACACTCAAAGGTCAAAGGTTTGGCGTTCTGTTAAAGTGACTTAACGCCTGTTTAGAATTGTTCCAAACACTCTGTGCCAAACAAAGTGTACATGAATGAAAGCACAACTGATTTTTAGGTTGGGGTACAATGAAAGTTACACTTTGAGAAATGCTGGGCATCTAAGCATTCACACACCATATGTGTCACATAAATATGTGTGACTGCTGTAGTTAGTTAGCACTTTTTTCTAAAACGTCACTAAAACCTTTTGTCTTTCTTAGCAGAACTTCAGCATCAAACAACATTTGATGCATTGCACATGCATTCAATTCAATGGGAGTCTTCCAAAATGCATAGCAATGTCAGAAAAAATAACAGCTGAAATGTTTCTGCTGTCCAGAGATGTGTGGGAAAATGAAGTTTGCAATGCATTTTATATATACAGGTGGAAGACAGACTTGCATTTGCACTACTATAGCTTGAATTATCTATAAAAGCACAGAAACTTCGAGATACAGCACGCATTACACTGTATATACACAAACTACATATTACTTCATGTTCACTTTCTGTTTGATAACTCATTATGACCTCTGCAGTCATAATTTCTTAAGTCTTTATAAAGTCCTCTGTGTTAAGAGTGAGTGAATGAATTGAAATGTCAAAAATGATCGTATGCATGTTGTCAAACTTTGTCAAATCGAGACATTAAGTATTGTTATTTTATTGATGCCAATTTTACTAGTTTCACCTTCTGAGTATTTCTAAATGTATAAGTATATATTCACTTTGAGCTTTAATGCAGGAGAGAAAGAGCTGGCTAATGTGCATTTCTTAATTAAGTGATTCAAGCTTTGTAAGTTTGAGGTGTGGTAAAAAAAATAATTTCGTTTTTTTAAAAATTAAAAAAAAAAAGTTTATTGATTGTTGATAAATATTTTGTAAATGAAACCAATTGTAATGTCATTTTTTCAGAGACTACATTATGCAAAAGCAGCAAAAACAATTCTTTTTGGTAGAACAAATTGACTTACTACTAGTATCCTCTACGGTCTTCAATCTCATTCAGGGTTACCTTGTGCCTCTAGATGGGTGTGTTTATGTGCAAACGTGCTGAGTGTGCTATTTCTTCGTCTTGATGAGGCATAAGAACTTAAAACAAACACGTGGCCAAATCCGCTCTCTCTCAACACTGGTGAAGGTCTTCCTCCCCTTCTTTTTCAGCATTTTCACCAAAGAAGGAAATGGAAAAGGAGAACGGGAGATGGTGGTGGTGGGGGAGGGAGGCCTTCTGGTGGACGTTGGGAGAGCATGTGGGAGAGAACAGCCGAAAACGAAAATGAGAGGACGACAGAAAAGAGAGGGAGGGAAGATTGAAGCTTTTGGAGCTGGTCCATGGCACTTCCACTGGGGTTCAGTTACATACACACAGTCAAGAGGTTTATGGGAAAAAGAGAGGGCTAGTGAGGCAATGGAGGAGGGTTAGGAGGATCACATGAGTGGTGGGTGAATCATTACCAGGGAAGGCTTGTGGGAAAACCGGACACTGTGAAGTTGAAGTGATTCAAGGCTTCACCGGCTTAAGTGACTCCTGTATTTAATTCATCATGAAGTGATGAGGCCACCAAACCTGATACAGTCACTCGGATGAGTGATGAAGCCCTACAACTGCTGAAATATCGTGAATAGATTAACTTTTTGTCTGACATTATA
>JAHKKF010492483.1:0-12762 GCA_019740295.1 Labeo calbasu
ATCTTAATTGATAATTCAGTATACTTTATTTTTGACAAAACATGTTTTGGTTGTGACAGCACATTTGACAGCACAATAGTGACAGTAATGGTTTGGTAGTAACCACATCACATTAAACACTACTAAAGCATACTAAAATTTTGTTTTTTCCCCACAAATAAAGGATTATGTGTTCCCTTTTGTCACTACCGAAACAATGATGACATGTTTCTCATTTAAATTGAGATAGTTTGTTAAAACTGTATTTTATTGTTATAATTATTGTCCTTGTTATTTTAGAACCTGTTATTTTAGTATCAAGATACTATTCTAGTTTCTATTCATATTTTGAATGGGGATTTATTTTTATATTTTCCATTTTGTATTTTCTACTTTATTGTGTTTTTGCTCATTTTATTTAAAGTACCAAAAATGTTTTTTTATGGTTTTTAGTTAATTGTGAACATGCCTTAAACGTATTTATTTCTTACATAATATGTAGATTTCATATGTACATTTTTCATTCAGTGACACCACCCACCTTCTGGTCTTCTGCCCCCAAATACAATGGCATCAATGGGTACACCCTCATCACTTTCCCAGAGTGGGTCTATGATGGGACACTGGCCAGCTGGGGCACAAAACCTGGAGTTCGGGTGAGCACACAATGTAGAATCACCTGAGAAACATAAAATACAAAGATAAACCAACATCATTATAACACCATACCACAAACACTGGCCATATACTACTGCTACTATTTCCAGGGGCATTTTTTACATTCATGAGGGCAATTTTTATAATCACCTTATTATTAAAAAAACATACTATGCTGACTTTAATGTCAAATATTCAAATTTACCCAGTTACTTTCATTTATATCTAAGCTGTTAGATTATGGCTCTTTATATTGTAATAATGATTATTAATATCGATATAGAAAACAATATAAAATGTTTCTGTTTCATTTTGGACACATCACATTCTGGCTTCAAATGACATTAGCCAAGTCTAGCACAAGTTGTGCAAAAACACATCTGATTGGCTATAAGGCTCAACACTGCACAAAACAGTGCATAAAAACAATCTGATGCAGTGTGAGCAGATCTAAATGTAATTCAGCAAACTGACAATTTTCATTCATTTTTACATTTCATTCGCATTTTTAGCTTTTTGTATTGAATTTATGGGGCATTTTTGTTCATTTTGGTGGCAATTTTGCTACAAGCCCTCGTTAATTTCCGACCCTGACTGCTACTACTGCTACTACTAATAATAATAATAAATGTTATTTAATAAATAAATTATATTCATATAATAATCATATATAATTGTTATAAGCATTTTATCTGTTTATATTTATTGTTTAGTGTTTCTAAGAATTTTTTTATATTTTGTAAAAATGAGTTTACTAAACAATGCCCTTACCATACTTCCAGGATTTTCCATGCCAGTCTGTGAGTTTGATTCCAGGTGCAGGTGGTTCCAGACCCTCCCACCAAACTCCCCCATCGCTGGTCTCTCCCACATTAGTGAATACTGTATTCCTGGAGATGGTTGTCATGGCATGAGGGTTTGTCTTTAGGGACGTTCCGGGAGCAACTCCAAAGAAACCATTCTCTGGATTAATTGCTCTGAGTTTACCTGGTGAAGAAAGTCAAAATACACCACCATCTTTGTTAAAAACATCTATTTATAAGCATTAACAACAGTATTCCAATCAACATTAGCTATACTGCAAAACTGTTTCTAAGCAACTGGGTGTTTTGTTGACTGAGAGCCAAGTACATATTTCTTTTTTAATTAGTTCACTCTGCTGGCCAATAAAAATGCTAAAATAAAAGATATGGTGTCATTTCCTGGCTGCCAATAAACCCACACTTGTCATGCTGTGTCAACAGATGCATATGGTGTCTAGGACAAGTCATATTTCTCACCCTGACTGTCAAATTTCATCCAGGCGATGTCATCGCCCACACACTCAACCTTCCAGCCTGGCAGTGCTGGTTTCATCATGGCCAGGTTAGTTTTCCCACAAGCGCTCGGGAAAGCTGCTGCAATGTACCGTTTTACACCCTGAGGATTTGTGATTCCCAGAATCTGGTGGAGAAAGAAACAGGGATGTCTATTAACATTACTGTTTAACAGATGATGACTCCAGCTAAAAGAGTAGTATGTAAGTACGATGCACTGCTGCTTGATCGATATGGTTAATATATAATAAATAAGGTTGTAAATGCTGTGGAGTACTCAATTCTGATTGGTCAGTCACCACCCTCCCCAATAATAACCGGTAAAAACTAATAACACAAGCTCATCCTGATAACTGCAGTCGGCACAATTCGCTTGCTTCGTGGAAGCTTTGCGTTTGGCTAATAAAATATTAATTAACTTTAATTAAATATTAAAACTTAAATCACTATTCTGTGTACAATTATGCCGTTCTGGTACTGCGGACTCACTCTCTTGTTTCATACAAACACAACTGGTACACTGTAATGGATTTTAGATAACTAACAAACTGGTAAGATTTTACAACGGTTTCTTCCTAAATTAATACCTTTTATCGCCATAATTATTGATGTGGTGAAATGCCATGTAATAAGTACACTGACCAAGAGATTTTTTCTATGTACACAAAAGGCCTATTTCTCTCAATTGTTGTTCACAAATCAGTCTAAATCTGTGTTAGTGAGCACTTCTCCTTTGCCGAGATAATCCACCCACCTCACAGGTGTGGCATATCAAGATGCTGATTAGACAGCATGATTATTGCACAGGTGTGCTTTAGGCTGGCCACAATAAAAGGCCACTCTAAAATGTGCAGTTTTATCACACAGCACAATGCCACAGATTTGAGGGAGCGTGAATTGGCATGCTGACTGCAGGAATGTCCACCAGAGCTGTTGCCCGTGAATTGAATGTTCATTTCTCTGCCATAAGCCGTCTTCAATGGCGTTTCATGCCTAAAACCAGCCCAGGACCTCCACATCCAGCATCTTCACCTCCAAGATCGTCTGAGACCAGCCAGTCGGACAGCTGCTGCAACAATCTGTTTGCATAACCAAGGAATTTCTGCACAAACTGTCAGAAACCATCTCAGGGAAGCTCATCTGCATGCTCGTCGTCCTCATCGGGGTCTCGACCTGACTGCAGTTCATCGTCATAACCGATTGAGTGGGCAAATGCTCACATTCGATGGCATCTGGCACTTTGGAGAAGTGTTCTCTTCACGGATGAATCCCGGTTTTCAATGTACAGGGAAAATGGCAGACAGCGTGTATGGCGTCGTGTGGGTGAGCGGTTTGCTGACGTCAACGTTGTGGATTGAGTGGTCCATGGTGGCGGTGGGGTTATGGTATGGGCAGGCGTATGTTATGGACAACGAACACAGGTGCATTTTATTGATGGCATTTTGCGTGAGGCAAATGGTGGTCACACCAGATACTGACTGGTTTTCGGACCCCCCGGACCTCCCAGTACAGTAAAACTGCGCATTTTAGAGTGGCCTTTTATTGTGGCCAGCCTAAGGCACACCTGTGCAAAATCGTGCTGTCTCATCAGCATCTTGATATGCCACACCTGTGAGATGGATGGATTATCTCGGCAAAGGAGAAGTGCTCACTAACACAGATTTAGACCTATTTAGAGAGAAATAGGCCTTTTGTGCACATAGAAAAATTCTAAGATCTTCTGAGTTCAGCTCATGAAAAATGGGGGCAAAAACCCCCCCAAAAAAGTGTTGCGTTTATAATTTTGGTCAGTGTAGTATGGCTGTACCATATCTCTTAATTTCTGTCTATACGACACTTGCTAGCAATTGCTTTCTTCACAGAAGCTTTGTGTTCAAATATTTCAACTCAAATCAGTATTATATGTCTAATTATTTATTTTTTTGTGGCAAGTAGCTGTGTAATAAGCGATATAATGTACATCCAGACAGTTTTTATTGCAAAATAAAGCCCTTCAGTCTTATAAGTCATACTGTTTATTACACATCATTTCATCAAGTCTGTCGGACATCATTCTGCGTTAACAACCGGTTGGATGTACATTATGCCTTACTTAATTTAAATGTCTTATAGGGGACAAGCAAGAAAAATTTGGGATTCTGTCTGATGTCCCATACCAGCATGTGTTCAGCCAACCAGCCTTCGTCTTTGGCAATGCGTGAGGCGATACGAAGAGCAAAGCACTTCTTTCCAAGGAGCGAGTTTCCACCATAACCGCTGCCGAAGGATAGGATCTGTCTGGTGTCAGGAAGATGTGAGATCAACACCTTGTCTGGGTTACAAGGCCAACTGTTTACTAGAGGAGCTGTGTGGCAAGAACAGAGAAAGGTAAATTATTGATAAGAAAATAAAGTAATACTTTTATTCAGCAAGGACACAATAAATTAATTAGAAGATTTCTGGTTCCACTTTATATTAGGTTGCCTTAAATACTATGTACTTATATTTAAATGAAACATTCGATGCAATGCACTTATCGTGTACATGCATATTTTTACATTTAAAAAAAAAAACCTGCATGTATTTTCATCTGTAGTTAATTTCTGTAATTACACTGGTAATTACACTGTTGACTCAACCCTTCAACCTACCCATAACACCCAAACCTGTCCCTAACCTTAACCGTATCCCACCTCAATAGCAGCAAATGTGTTTTGCAATACAATATGAACATTGAACTGCATTTAAATTTATTTAGTATTTAAAGCCAACTAATATAAAGTGGGACCAGATTTCTATTTCAAATTAAACTGTTATTTTGAACTTTCAATTCATCAAATCATCCTGACATAATGTATCATGGTCTCCACTAAAATTTTAAGCAGCACAGCTGTTTTCAACATTAATGACAAAAAAATGTTTCTTGAGCAGCATATTACAATGATTTCTGAAGGATCATGTGTCACGGAAGACTGGAATAATTCAGCTTTACAATCATAGAAATGAATTACATTTCAAAATATATTAAATTAGAAAACAATTTATTTTAAATTGTAGTAATATTTCACAATAGAACTATTTTTATTGTATTTTTAATCAAACTTAAACTTTAACTTAAAAATAACTTACTGACCCCAAATAATATTGTAAATAATAATATATTTATTTTAATAATATTAATTTTTACATTTAATCTGACATTAAAATAAAGCAGTTAAGGTACCTTTGAGTGGTAACGGTCGGCCCAAAGAGTGCTGGCAGCGCACAAACTCCGCCCCCTCGGCTAGTTTCTCCAGCACAGGTGTCCCCATGCGTGTCATGATGCCCATGCTGGCCACCACATATGGAGAATCTGTCACCTGAACACCAAACTTAGCGAGAGAAGAGTTCACAGGGCCCATACTGAAGGGAATCACATACATTGTGCGTCCTACAGAGGGGCAAAGAGACACAAATATTCAAAAGATGTTTTAGGCATTCCAAAAGTTTCCTCTCAGCGTCCCAGACTAATCGTGAGTGTGTGGACTGATGAACAATTTGACGGATATTTAGATTTTAAAGAAATATTTCAGGTTCAGGATTCTGTGAGAAATAAACATATATATATATATATATATATATATTGTTTTTTTTTTTTTGTTTGTTTTTTTCGAAGACAGGTGCCGCAGCAAACCAAATTTGATTTAAGAGAGCTCTGGTTTGTGTACATTTACTACTGATCATGGCAGCAGTAATTCATCAAATGATGATCAAATAATGGAGAACAGCATTATAACTGGGCATATATCCAGAAGCACAATATAGACAAGCGCTCTTTCAGCATTTTAAAGAGCTGATTCAGATGCCTGGATTTCAGTAGTGTCATTATTATTGAGTGTATTCACTAACTACAAAAATACACTTAAAAACATTTATAATATTATTCAATATTTATATTTTAGTATTCAAATTCGATAATGTTTTTATACAATTTTAAATAATATTTAATAATATATAAAATAATAAAAAACATATTATTTAATATCATTCATTTACAACTCCAAAAAGGCTATTTAGATTTTTATTTAAGACATATTTTCTTCAACTTATATATTATTTTGCTGGTTGAATGTACTAGTTGACAGGTTTCAGTTATTGTTCAATGGTTTGAGTAACACACACCTGCCATGGAGCCAGGAAAGCGGTCCTCTCTGGCTTTCTGAAAGTCTTCCTCACTCATCCAGCTACCCAGCTGCGACTTGGCACCTCCGGTGGGAATGGGAATAGTGTCTCTTTGGTCCTTAGTGACAATCACAGTTTTACTCTCCACGCGAGCCACATCTTTAGGGTCAGTACGTGCCAGCCAGCTGGAAAAAGAAAAGAGTAAAAATCGAAATCAGAATTAAAGCAATGTAAAATCATTCATATTATCATCATTATTTGTTAAAACACTAATAATAGTAGTAGTAGGATATTTTTATTTAATGCCATGTCAGCATCTTAGGCTATTTTCATAATTAAACCACTAATAATAAGATTAGGGGAAAAAAAAAACTAATACTTGCCAGTTTTCATATTTGGTGAGTTTTTTCACCATGCCCTCTTTTTCCAGGTTGGCCAGGATGTCTGCCGTCTCCGCTGGCGTGCCTGTGACGACGTGCACTTTAGCAGGTTTACATTCAGCCACTGCGCCAGACACAAACTCAGCCACGGATGGGGGGAGAGAGGGGATGGTGGCGAGTGACCGCACACCCACTGAAGCTGTACTGATGGCATTTCGCCTGCATGGACACACACACAAACATTAGTACAACAAACTAAAGATGTGGTCTGTAAATGGCATGCATCCACTTACATTTGAGCATTCAAACAGTTAGTTCATGTAATCATTTTACAAATAATCACAGACATACAAATTAAAATTTATATTATAAATAGTTAGTGTTTTGATATCCTGACCAACAACTGACTTCACTGTTCGTATTACTAAGCGATCTCTGCAAGTAACATCAATACACCAGTAGGGGGAGACGATTCACTGTCTGTACGAGTCATTTGAATCGTTTAAGATTGGTTCAAAACACTGATTCATTCAAGAACGAAACGACTGAATTATTCATCCTAAATATCGTTCAAACAGGAACGAGGAACGAAACACAGCTATTATGTGTTCCTCGGAGACTCTCAGTTGTTATTCTGTATAACTTTGTTATGAACGACTTCCACTGGAGAAGCAAAAAGACGTCTGAGAATGTAAGTTACTCAATATTAACTGCTTGTTTATTGAACTGGGCTTCTATTACAAACAATAATTGTATAACATTTATTGAAGAGAGTGTGTGAGTGTGTCTCTACAAAATAGCGTAATCTGAAGTGGAATCCACCTTTTATTGCAACGAAAAAGTAAGCTATTTCCGGTGAACGCGCGGTTTTCCAAGCAACGTTAGGTAAACAACGAGAATAACAGTCAAACCGGCAAAAGTATTTACTCTAAAAAACAGTGTGCTTATGATTACTATAATTAAAATATGATAACAGTGATGGGGAAAGTTACTTGTATTAAAGTAAGGCATTATAATATTGCCTTACTCCCTAAAAAAGTAACTAATTATGTTACCATTATTTTGCGTTACTTTTAAATCTGACCAGGGCTTGCCCGTTTGTTTTTAATATAAAAAGTTATTTTTGCCAAATTTAAAATCCCTTTTACAGCCAAAAGTGTAATGAATGCACCTCAGGCTGAAGGAAAAGTAAATTCACGTCTGTATTAGAACACAGGAGAAGAAAGTTCAACACTCTTCAGCAATAAAAAAAAGCACAAATGTTTGTTTATCTAAAGTAATTTATGCTTATTAGGTTGAATTGGATCATTGAAGGTCAGCAGCAAAGACACTAGTTAATAAAATGGGATTAAATACGTGTTTTTGTTTATTTTGAGAAATACTGAATCTGTTTTTGTGAGTAAGATAAATTAATGCGTGTTCACATTTAGTCTAGAACTACAATAACAGTGTACCCAACGCATCTACACATACTCCCGATTTCTCAACGTGGGGACAGGAGACTTGTCAGTCAATAAATGGGAAAACAAAATAAATGGCATTATTCATTTGACAAAGTAAATTTTCTTGTAAATTAAAAAGAAATGCATTACCTTAGTTACTTGAAAAAAGTAATCTGATTATGTGACTTGCGTTACTTGTAATGCGTTACCCCCAACACTGATAACAAATAAAAGTTTGCAATATTAAACAAAATAATGGACTGTTTTTGTAAAAGCTAAAATAACTGGAAGCTGATGACACCGGAAGTCTTGCATATTCTAGCAAAAATGTGAATGCTCTTATGGTTAAAAATAAGGTGGATAGTCTAAAGCCAACTCAGTTAAAGTCTAAAGACTAGATGGATCTATGTGATCCATGTTAAATAAATGAATGAACATTAATTTCAGCTGGCAGAATCATAACTGCTAAATGTACTTTAAAACAGATCTTTGACCGGAACTTAAAGATAAGTGATTAAGAAGCTGCAAGAGTAATTAGTGTTGTCCTTTGGAATGAAGTGGACTACACATTCTGTACTACGCTGAAGGAAATGGCAAATAACACATTAAATAAAACTGACATTTTTAAATAGAAAACCTACAGTATTTCCCTGTACAACATGCTCCAGTAATCTGTTTTATTTACAACTTCAAAAAATATATACTTTTAACAGTATAGTCAAAATTTTTCCAAGCTCATGACTATGAATAAAATGCATGATAAAGTAAAAAACAAATGAATAAATAAATAAACAAGGCAGAATGATGGGGATAAGAGGATATTCTCTATAAATATTTCTCTCTGAAAGCAGAAAGAATGAGGGAGAAAAATAGAGAAAGCTAAAGAAAGGAAAAACCACAAGTTCAAAACCAGAACAAAGGTTGCTAGACAAGAGAACGTTTTGTTCTTGCCATTCAATCCTCAGCTTTCTGAACATACAGGTCAAAAAACATCTGAGACCATCTTGTTATTCTTTAACAGTGTTCGTGAACTAAGTACCATCAGCATAGTCGATTGACAAGACAGCACGTGACTGCGAGGCCTGTTGGCTACAATTAAGAGAATATCTGAAGGACAGCAAGAAGAGTTTCTTTTCTTTACGGTAAAGACTTTACCCATTCATTCTGTTCAACACAAACCCCCACCCCAACTGCCACACTCCCTACCCCATAATTCCCCTCTATTGTTTTCCAAAGCCATAAAATGTATACAAACATCACTAGAACAAAGTGTCTGAGTCAGTCACCATTGTGACCCTCATGATCCCTGACTTTCATCAATAACCACTGAGCTTTAAACCATCAATTTTCATAGGTAGTTAAACACATCCCCACATGAATGAACCAATCAAACGGCCTCCTTGGTATTCACTCCCCTCCCCTCCCCTCCCCTCCCCTCCCCTCCCNTCAATTTTCATAGGTAGTTAAACACATCCCCACATGAATGAACCAATCAAACGGCCTCCTTGGTATTCACTCCCCTCCCCTCCCCTCCCCTCCCCTCAGCGTCTGGTTAAACAGGGTATGGCCAATTCAAGCACACTATGTTCATGCATGAACACAAAAACACACGTAACAATTTGAGAAACTTGCGAAATAATAAAACAGCCGAAAGGGTGCTTCCCTCTTTAAGCCTGGTACATGCATTAAACCTATACCTCAAGGGCGTTTCAAGGCAAAAACAACCTGTTAAACAAGTTAGTAGACCTTTTAACTCAAAACACACATATACACACACATACGTCAGATTAACAAGCAGTTCCTGGTATCATGCAGGGTAAAGTTTAGCTAGTAGAAACATTCACACTGTGCATATTTACTTCTAGTCCTGTGCTGATGTAATCGCTCATCCTGGTGAGAGATTGATAGAGCAGATATTGACGCAATAAAACTGGGATCTGCCTGATATCGATTATTCTAGCTTTGTTACTGATCTCGAATTGTTCCACATTCCAGTTTAACATATGATTCAGGAATGTTTGTTGTCACTTTCTTTTGTGTGGTCAAAGGTGGTGGTTATTTGCTCACTCATAACCTGTTTTTCAGACTCAGTACACATAGTAGTCTCTAAACATATCTCTACGTGACTTACTCTACTGCATTCCTGTACGTGAGTCGTGACACATTTTAATAACAGTAGTTTCACTAACAGTGGGATGTAATATGTGGCAAATGTCATTGTTTGGCAATACGAGACCGCAGGATACAGGAGTATTATAATTTACTCTGGATTTCTATAACTATCAAAGATCATTCTACATTATTACAGCCTATTGTAGTTTAGTACCTGCAGTAAAACAAGGGTGGTAAAACTGTAATTATACAGGGTGTTGACAAATGGATTTTTAGAACAGTTGAGGTCTTTTTAAACATTTCGCAAGAAACTATACAAATATGTTTACCCAAGAAAGACAGGGGTGTGATAGAGTATATTGAAGGACTATAATAAAAGAATAAACTTTGACCTTCAATTCTTTGTTTTGCTCTGTTATTAGCTACTACCAGAAAATAAATGTTATATATACTACATATTTGTTTTATTTTATTATTTTAGGGCGTTTTAAATATAAATATTATATATAATAATGCAATATTATTTCAATTTAAAGATGTCTAAAAACACTCACCTCCTTAGTACTCCAAGCAACAGGCAGGACATCTTTGGTGCAAGTGAAAGTTGTGGATGAAACAACCTAAATTATAACTTTTATGACTAAACAATAAAATGAAGTAATATGAGAGGGATGGCTTCAGTCCTGTGTACCTCTCATATCAGACTGGTGAGGGTGATAGTCCAGCTCTTGAGGTAGACTAGAGTAAAGTAAGACCCTTGCACTGTAACACGTGTAACTTATCATCAGATGATCCCACCCTCAGCACAGATCCTACACTAATAATGACGCTCTTCTCCCCTGCGAACCAGTCCGAAATGTTTCAATAATAAATAAAGCTTCGTGCTGGCAAATTTCCTAGTCGCTTAACATATTCTAAAAGTTTAATATCGTTTTATAATGTCCGTACGCTTCTAATAAAACACGACAAAGTGGGAAAACTAACGTTAGCTTTTGCATTTCATTCAGAAAGCGCTAGGTTGGTGCTCCTCCGTCATTGAAGTCAATCAAATACAATGAATCAGATCGGTTCGCTTTCTGCCGGCTGATGCAAGCGCGCATTGGTTCCTGTATCCGATTCCTTAGAAGACTCGTTGTGCTCCTTCCCGCTTTCCTGCTCGGTACCGGCTGCAAAAGACGGCTGAGTAAAGTTGTGTAAAAGTAAACCTTATTTTTAAAGCTTCTTTATTGAGCTCCGAGGTCACGTGAGTGTCGTCTCGGTTTGCTTCGTGCCAAGTCAGCAGATGTTGATAAAGTTGAGTGTGGACATTGTAAGGCGGAAGCTTACTGGCTCCCTGTGACGTCGTTCCATTCATCATAACAGATGTGAGTGTAGGGCCTGAGAAATGTTGAAGTTACATACAAACATGTAAATATGAGGGAAATAAGCGTTGTTTTTCATTATGAAAGCAGAATATTTAAACAATAACCAAACAAATATTTATTCTGAAAAATTATAAAGTTGTAAAATGTGTTAATATCTTAAAAACATGTTTTTATTTTATTTTGATTTATTTATTTATTTATTTACTTTTTTATTTCAGGTTGTCCTAATGTACCTCTTGACTGTTCGTGTACATCTTTAATAATCACATTTAAATATAAATGCACATTTAAATGGTCTTGATTACCTGAAATAATATGGATATAATAATGTGTCTTATACCTGTTTGTCGAAATATTTTGTATTGTGTTTAAACTCTTGATTTTTATTCAAATGAAAAGACTGAATCGTTTTTTGTTTTGTTATAAGGTCACATTAAATGTTACAAAGAGTGAATTAACTATATTCTATATTTCAATATTCAGTATTTCACTTCAGTATTTTAAAGTACACTGCCTGTTGGGGTCAGTAAGAGTTTTTAATGTTTTTAATCTCTTGATTAATACAGTTAAATTGAATTTAAGTAAAATTAGTACTATTGTGAAATATTATTATAATTTAATAAACAACTGTTTAAATTTTCTAATATTATTTATTTCTGTGATGGCAATAATCTAATATTATTCTAATATGCTGATTTGCTGCTCAAGAAACATTTCCACAAATCAGTATTAGAACGATTTTTGAACATTCCTGAAATCTCAGCCACTATAGAAATACGGTAGGTTACACTTGATAACATATTAAAAGAGAAATTTTTTTTTAATATTTTATAATATTACTGTTTAACTCAAACCTTGGTGAACTTGTATGTATTTACAAACAAAATGCTATTTTTGGTCATTAATTAAGCTACCAGTCAAAAGTTTTTTTTGCATTTATTTGATTAAAAATACAACGAAAGTAGTAATATTGTGAAATATTTTTTACTATTTAAAATAACTAATTTCAATTTGATTATATTTTAAAATGTAATTTATTCCTGTGATCAAAGCTACATTTTCAGCATCATTACTCCAGTCTTCAGTGTCACATGATCCTTCAGAAGTCATTATAATATGCTGATTTTCTGTTCAAGAAATATTTTGAGTACATTCTTTCAGGTTTCTTTGATGTATGGAACAATCCTAAGATCAGCATTTATCTAAAATAAAAAGCTTTTTTGGATATATAACATAATATAATATAATATATACACTACCGTTCAAAAGTTTGGGGTCAGTACATTTTTATTGTTTCTTTTCTTTTTTCTTTTTTTTTTTTAAGAAATTAATACTTTTATTCACCAAGGATGTATTAAGTTAATAATTAAAA